>JAUBOD010000433.1:3368964-3381658 GCA_032353885.1 Nothura maculosa | reverse complement strand
TAAACAGCACTGGGCCCAGCACTGACCCCTGTGGGACACCACTGGCCACAGGCCTCCAACTGGACTCGGCCCCATTTTTGACCACCCTCTGAGCTCTGCCATCCAGCCAGTTCTCGATCCACCGCGCTGTGTACTCGTCTAGGCCACTCCCTTGGAGTTCCGTGTGAGGATAGTATGGGAGACGGTGTCGAAAGCCTTGCTGAAGTCAAGGTAGAAAGGAATTTCAGTGGTCCTTTCCAAGGACCAGGTCCTTTCCAAGGTTTCTCTGCAAGGAGCTGCAAGAGTTTCTGTCCAATAGGATATTTAGGGCTATCCTAAGCAAAAAATATTGTGATGCTGCAAAAATTCTGGGAAAGACACTTTAAACTTTCCACAACATGTGGCTGACATGCTCACTGCTGCCCAGGCCTTTCCCTCAGAAAGGTTAACTTTATCACAGAACTCTTTTTCCTCATTAAATTAAAAAAAAAATCAAACCAAACTGACCAGGATCATAGTTTATTTTGTTTCAGGCTATGGGTTTATTTTAAGTGTATTAGATTTCCTTTTTTAAAAAATGCAATAACTGATAACTAGTACATATGGATCTTTTCAGTTTAATGCTTTGTTTACACTGAACATGGGTTTGCCTGCAAAGTGTGTGTTTTAAATTACTCTCCTTTATTTTAAACCAAATATTAACCTCTTTGTGTGTGTATATTAGAGAGACGAAAGGAGAGAGGGAGAGAGAGAGACCCCACTTCTGCAAAAAGGCAGACTGAGAAAGGAGGAAAACCAGCTCCTCTTCCCAACGCATGTGCTGTGCTGTGTTGCATGAACCCAGGGATGCTGTTCAGGGTCCTTCACAGAGGGTCATGCTGCAGTGGGGTCTTTTCACACTGCAGAGAGGACCAAGTTGGCAGGATTGTGTAGATGCCTTCCAGTCACTACCACAGCTCCAGTTTGACCAATAAGCTTCCCCAAGCCATCCCTATTTTTTACCCTGCCATGATGGGTCTGGGCTTATGGATACTCAGCAAGTTCACGAGGGCCCTGCAATGTCACATGCATCATCCAGGATGTCATCCAGGATGCTCTTTGGCCACTACATTCCCACTCCTGCTGTTAATACGCTAATGGTAGCTACAAAGGGAGCAAGACAAAGAGGTGGTGTCATTCTAGTGGCCAGGAGGCAGGGCCTGGAGAGCACCCTAGTGCTTTTTGTCTCAATCCAGGAAGGGAGTGTAAGAGCCATGGGACCTTGTCTAGCTGTGCCTCCATCAGGAGGCAAATCCAAATTTCTCCTGCTGTAGGAAAAATTGGGAGCACCCAATCAGAACCTTTTTGGAACTGAAAGCCTGACCCAGCTTCCGTTCAAGAGGGGTTGTTCCTGGGTTTTGATTAAGCCCATGTCAAAAAACACAAAGCCCCCAAATGGCTTTCCAGCTTGTATTCAAAGTTTTTGGCTCAAGCTGATTCTACTTCAAAGGCAGACAAATCCACAAAATTTCTAAATCTCCTCAGTCTATTTCTAAACACAGACCCGACATGTTACAGAGTGCTTCCTGTCTGTTAGACACATACCGATAGTATTAAGTTAACACTAATATCACAAATTGAATCCCCTGGAATATCTCCAGACTGACTAGAAAACATGACCCAGACTTGAATTAAAACCTTTAAAACCAGAAATAATGCTTCTTTCAAGCACAGATCATGTGATTTTTAGTGCCTTTTCAAAAGACTCTTGCCTCTAGCCTTGAGCTGGGCTTACTCCCAGTCCGTAGCCTAAATTTCTCTAAATGTTACTCGCAAAGTTCATCTCCAGTAAACAAATTCAATCTTTTAAAGTATAAAGTATCCATCTGTGAAAAATTCCTATGAAGTTTAATGACTTCAGAAGGGAGAGGAAAGCAGGATAGGGCCCATGTCCATGGAATCAGGCAGGACTTGACATAAAATAATCTCCTTTTTCTCTAATGTTGACTTAGGCTCACTATCCAACATCTTAGTCCCATTCCTCTTTTTTTGTCATGTCTGTGTCAATTTAATTTAGTACCACTGTATTCTTTATTACTGTCATAACATCTAATCCTGACCATGACTCCATTGTGCTGAGCACAGCATAAAAATGTTGTCTCTGCCCCAGGGAGCCTCATTATTCACATATGAGACAAGAGGCAACAGACGGCCATGGACAGGTGGACAAGAGCAAACACTGGCTCCGGGTTTTAGCCCACCACATACATCCATGTGCCATTTTGCAGCTCTTGTTCTGCTAACAGTAGAGAGGGAGAAAAAAATGAAAAAAAAGAGGGAGGGGGTTAAAAAAGCTTTCATGAGGATGAGAACGGAATGATATCCTTTACTAGGGCACCAAGCAGAGCTGTGGGAAATGGCCCATCTACAGGATCCATATTTATGACTACCCATATTTATGACTACCACATTTCCTATTCATCCCTAGGGTAACAAGATTTCTGGCCAGTGGGATTAGCATTGGGAACGGGACCGTTGAGGCTCCTGCTGCAGAGGGGCCAGTATCAGCCCAAAGCGTGTCCTGAAAGAGACTTCTCCAGCACTTCTCCAGGAGTATTACCAAGTATTGCAGTTCCTTTGAAATCTTCCCATATTGTTTTCTTCTGCAACAGATCTTTTATTATAACAGGGTCACTACAAACATGGTTGGGCACTTTCACTGGACAGGGACAAGGACTCAAGGGCAGCTGTTGTTGAACTGATGACTTTCAGGAAAGTGCTGCTCTTCCCATTGGATTATTCCTTCAAAATACTTGGAATTCAACTGCTCCAAGGATGTTGTTTGAGGCATTTTTTTAAGGAAAAGAACTACCTTGGTGCTCTTTTGAAAATCTACCCACCAGCTTTGGGCTTTGCAGTGGAATGAGCAGAGATCTTTGCAAATCATTTTTCTAAAGGTGTGTTAGAAGATGAGGAGTGGTTTTGAGAGCAATTGTGCTAAACACTGGTTCCCAGCCGCTTCTGCCCTTTCCTTTCCATCCTCCCTAGTGTGATTCTCTGTTGGCTCTTAGAGTTGATTTTAGCAATGAAATGAAGCACCGAGAGAGATTTTGCCCATTGCTTCATAGTTTATTTTCATATCCTGGTAGAAAATTAACAGCTTTTAGACCTCTAGTATCCTGCTAAATTGGTTAAAACTGATTGGTAAAGTATTGACAGAAGACTGTTACAGACAAGTTCCCAAAGCTGGACCCTGTAATCCTTGTTTTCTTAGAGAAACAAACTCAAAACAGCCACAGTCTGGAAGGCATGGTATTTGCACCCAGGACAAGCTGTTTCAGCCAAGATGGTAACAAATAAATCCACAAAACAGTCAAAGTAATAGGCAAAGTAAACCTGCCCCATCTTCAGCAATTAGTAGGTAAGATTGGTTGCCACAGTTTTCAGAGCAGTTTCAGAGTGGCTGAGCAGGGCCCCATATCTGATCAGATCATTTTCTCCCTCCTGGCCAAGCAAGGAGTGATGGGCATTTGCAGGGGCTGATGACCACTGAGTGGATCTGCCTGGAAGGGATGTGGGGAGACAAAAAGAGAAAAGGCTGCAAGATCTGGGGAGTGGGGAGGGCTCCTTTGTAAGGGAGGGTGTTACTGGTGTAGAAGCACTGTGTGCTTGCAACCCAAGAACCATTATCCATTCTTATTTATGATTAAATGTCCATCTGTCAAATTAAAATGCCTTCTTTTGAAGTTACACATCGCAGAAGAATAAGAGCGAAGCCGCAGACATCTCTGTACAATGTTTTTTTGTCCATCATACTCTGAAGCCTATTGAAGCAGAAACATCATTTGCATTACAAAGGATGCAGCGTCTTTGTTTCTTCTCAGACCTGAACAACCTTCCTTTATAATGATGGTCAAGTGAAAACGCTGGTCCGAATTAATCTGTGGTGTAACTCCTGTTAGTTCAGAGAAGTTAAGGCCAGAATAAAGGCCCCCTACTAATCTCTTCCTGCAGACAGTGCTCTTCCCTTTGAATGTGGCCTGTTGCGCCACGGCAGTTAGCCCAACAGAGGACACTGGCAAAGAGTCCCCAAGGACCTGGTTCTTCTCACGCTCCTAATGGTGTCAGTAGGGACTGTCACAAATCAGATTAAGATAATGAAAAGCTTGGAGTGAGAAAAGGACAATATCACGGAGCTTTTACATTTTGAACTCACCTTTTGTATATCCACTTGGAAGCTGGATCATGTATTTATATTGTTATAGTATTCAAAATTCAAAGAATTGTGGCAACTCTATGTCACCCCTCTCCTAACAAACATTTCAATGGATCTAATGATTTCTAAACTTTTCTACTACCTCTCTGAAGAAATAAGTTCATCCAAGTCAGGGATTTGTAACATTGCCTCATTTTTCCCTGCTTTGCATCCATTCGTCAGGCCATGAGGTATAGACCCTGTTTTCTCTTGTTTTGTGAACTGGAGCTGATGGTTCTTCCTCATCCCTGAATGCTTTCCCAGTGCAGAGAGCCCTTCCTGCTAGGGGAGCACAGAGGTATAAGCGTCCACCTTGATGCCACCAACTGTGTTAGCCATTAAAGGTCTCCTGGTCAGAAGAGAGCTCCTGCAGGCTGCTCCTGATGGCAGACCTGGTTTCTGGACACACAGTGCTGCCATTCATCTTACCGCCTGTCCTGGGTATGCCCGGGGTGCTCTGGCCTTCGGCTTAATGCAGTGTGCAATTTACAAATCACATAGAAGCATTGTGTCCCTCTGCTCAGGGATGCACAGCGCTTGCAGAGCTGGGCTAAGACTTGTCAGGTTTTCATCCAAAGGCTGCAAAGGAGGCTACTTCCAGAGAGGTAGTTGCTGGTTGCCATCTTCCAGGCCCTGCAGGTTCCTTGGCATCTGGAGCCTTTTATAACTGTTTTCTTCTGGCTTCCTTGTTTCTTCCACTCGTTCCTGGATGGTTCATTCCACCTGAAGCTGCTGTCTCTGAGGGGTGCCACGTGCAGCGTGAAGGGTGACATCCCAGTGTTCCTCTTGAACAGGAAAGGTCCTCTGTTTTTTTCAGGAGCTCTTTTCTGTCTAGGAGCACTTTAAATGTATGCTCAGTTGAGGACAGCAATGAAGATCTTCTTACCTATGGGAGCCATCTGTGACTGATGAAATAGTGACTGTCCTGACTAGCTCGGCATGATTGTGGTCACAGTCACTAATGCAGGATCCCAAAATAACCCAGTCAAGAAAGGACCTGGGGGGCTCCGGCTCCAAGCCTCCATGCCAAGCAGGGCCCGTGAGATCAGGTTGCTCAGGGCCTTGCCAGCTTGAATTTTCAATGCCACCAGGAAGGGAGGTTACACAGCCTTCCTGGGCACCTGCTCCTGTACTTGGCTGCTCACAGAGCATGAAAGTGTCTCCTCGTATCCATTGAATCATGGAATAATTTAGGTCACAATGACTAATGTTATCTTACGACAGGAAGGGCATCTTTTTCTTCCATGATGTGCACACATTCACGTCAACAGCAGTTGAACTGCTATGTGTGCTCAGTGCATTTGAAGTTCATTCAATGAATGAGGCACAGTTTACAGTTTCACGTAGAAATCAAATGAAACTGAAGAGTTTTGGCTAAGGAATATGTTGTGAGTTAATGGCTTGTAGATTTTTTAAATGTCTGTATCATTTTAATTGGCTTGGGAGTCCTTTGAAGGTCCTGTGTTGCAAAAGTTGCCAGAAGCTGCTGCAAGCAGCAAGGAGTATGAATATCCTTTTTTTTTTGTAAAGGATTATGTGGAATCCAGTTGTGTGAATGAGTTTTTTTCATATCAATCAGTTGTGTAGAGAGTAAAAGGCAATCAATATCTCCTGCCTATGAACAGGAGTTTAAATTAATTCTCTCACCATTAGAACAGGAGCTGAAGACACATCCATGGCCATTTTCTGCTGGGATTACCCCAGCTGTAGAGAAGCTTAGGCCTAGAAATTGCTCTCCTTGATTTTGGGGAATGAAGGTTTCTGCCGTCTCTGGCTACTTCTCAAAAAAGAAAGTATGTAGGTCTGGAAATTCATTCACTGTAACCCCTGTCAAGCATGACAAAAAATAATATTTCAAAAGTTAAACCAGACCTTGCTCCAGAAGAAGTCAGGGTTCAGGGTTTACTGCAATAAAACCTCCACCACCATTACAATCTCTTCAATAACTAGTCTTTTTTCTCTGCCGAGTCTAATTACTAATATGCTATTTAGTGGTCCAGGTCACAATGGCTCTCTGCACTGCACCGTTGCACAATTCATGTGTAAATGTCAGGTTTTAGCAGATCACAACTGCAGAGCTTGGAGGGCGGCGAGGAAGAAAGAGAGAAAGAAAGGAAGGAGGACAGCATGGGGGGAGGAGAGGAGTGTGCAGAGCGCATGTTGCACTACAGTGGCAGTGAAACAATAGCCCCTACATATGGGGCAGGTCAATAGCATGCCATATGCTTGCTCCCCCAGCACTGTGATGCTTAATCCCCACTTTCAGTATTGCTATCAGTGCTGGTTGCTGACCCGCTTTTCAAGAAGATGGTTTATATTCTGCCTTTTAACGCATTTTTATTTTCAAGAGCACTTTGATTTGTTGTACTCTCATTAAGATTGGAGGACAGATTATCAGGGAAAAGTTAGCTCTCTGACAGCTTCACAAGTGAGCACACAGACAGCCTGAGAAAATCATGAAATTCATCTTTCTTCAGCGAAAGGCTTCAGTTGTGAAATTTGGTTTGGGGTATTCGCTTGGCAAAGCAAAAGGACTGTTGGGAATGAATATGTAAAGGGCTTTGTTCATGCTTCCTTTCCTTGATTTAAATGACGAAAGGCTTCTGATTTTCCATATTTCAGTTCTGTGCAAAGTTGTGCTATTGATGGAGCATGAAATTCCCCGGTGATCAGAAATGAGTTCTCCACTCAGCAGCTCTTGTTCAGCATCCTCCAGCAGCTCCAGCCCTGGTGCTCCCATGCAAGACAGCACAGTAAGCAGGGGTCCTGATGCAGTCCGATAAGTTCCTGTGCTTCATTCATAGCATGGCATGGGCTATTGTGCATTTTTCTAATTAGTGTATATTTTTCTGATTATATTTCAGAGGAGGTGATGAAGTGGGAGCCCACCCCAGGCCACCCTGCAATGCAACTGTGTGCTCCTGCACAACTGGTGGTGGGACTGGTGCTTTCTCCTTTCTGCTCTGTAGGTCTTGGGGAGAGCTTTGTGGTAAGAACTTGCTGATTGTTTGTAGCCCCAGGGCCAACATAGAAGAGACCTGTTTGGTCTTCATGTTATTTTCTGTATAGAGAGGCAGATGGGTAGAGATTTAATTTAGTCAAACTATCCAAGCCTTTAAGTTTGAGGATCATTTGGGGAATACGGTTGAAGTTATTGGTTCATATATCCCCACCAAAGACGCTTGTAGTGGTGGGTCTGAAAAATGTTTTGTTAGTTTAGATTGCTCCTGAGGGAGATATAACAAAAAGGCGAAAAAATTGGCAGCCTTTTTCTGGAAGTGAGTCTCCAACTGAGAATTTTACCGATGGATTAATTAGCAGGTGATGGCTGGGAATTTGATGAGCTGCCTCACAGAATTACAGCCCGCCTCTTTGCTCCCGGGAACACTGAGCAATGCTTTCAAAAACATGAGTGCATTTGGGTGTCTTAAATTATCACATAGACTTTATATTAGAGTATGGGGCTCCATTATAACCTTTGGCACATATTTCAGTTCAGACAGAAATGAAACATCCATTTAAACATGGACCCTCCTAATCTTAGTTGCTATCGACTATATCCAAATATGACAGTAACCAACATCAGAGGCACTCAGATTTGGAGAGAGTGCCAAGGAGAAAGATGTGAACTGCAGGGTTGACATTGTTTTTTGCACTGAATTTTTGTTTTAGTCCACCTCTAATCCTTAATAATCCCTAATTTATTTTTCCTCTTTAATGTGATAAACTGATCTCACTGGTTAACGGAGCAAGGAACCCGAGAACAGGGAGCTTTAAAATTACATATGTGCATTACTAATGTCATTGTGTGCTTGACATTAAAATCACATAAGCACAGCTCACGTGGCTTGTGTTAACATCAGAAGCTGTGGGATGACCTAATTCATCTAATTCTTCATTCTCTTTGGTTAAAGATTTTATTAACTTCAAAGACCCAAACCTTAACCAAAAAAATAAAAAGAAGAAGAAATTATGGAATACTATCATTATCTCTTTTTCTTATTTGCCACCTATGCTACAGTAGCTGCTACTCATGTTGTTAAATTTAAAATGCTCCATGTCCCACAGAACTTGCACACTAAATCTGAGATGATGGATGGCAAAGAAAAGCTTGCAGTGCTGCCATTCGAGGAACCACAGAGCGCCTGTCGCTAACCCACAGCTATTCTTGCACTCCTAAAACTTGGCTGTTTAATATCTTCATAGTGAGCCCCAGAAGAAAGCAGCTCTTCCATTGCAATTGGCCAAGGTAAAAGTTTTATCTAACTTTATGAGCCAGGGCCCATGAAAAACAGTTCCTAAGATAACAGCCAGAGGAAGTCGTGACATTTGTAAAGCTGCTGAGGTGAATTCCTCTGTTTCTGAGGGAAATGCTCCCATGAGTGATGGGGTTGTGCAGGGGACCCAGCAAGCACACTGTGAGTGCCAGGCCATGGGCTTGTCCTGGTCACACTTGTGCTGAAGGGCTGCATCAGCAACACCCCAGTCATAGCAAAAGAAAATTTCCTCTTAGCCACTGGGATACAGGGGATTCCCAGTAGCCTTCTGAGGTACACATTTAGGTGCTTGGCTGAAGTCCAGGAACAAAGTCCAATGAAATCTATACCATCTTTTTTTTTTTTTTTTCTTTTCCCAATCACCGAATCCTGTAAAATCAGTGTCTCTGTGCTCTGATGTTGATGTGCAGAGGCCACGGAGAGAGGAAGATTACCACCTGCTGGGAAAGGACCCATTACAGTTTAAGCAGCTGGTGGGTGAGTGGGTAGACGTTGCTGTAGGAACCTGCCCAGTAGTTTCTGAAGCTTCTGTGATAAAAATCTCTGGCTTACTTAGGGATTAACATAGAGGAGGGTTGTTAAGCAGCCAGGGCTATGTCATATATATTCTGGTGCTTATCTGCTGTGCCTGAGAGCTGTCATAAAGAACTATGGAAAGTGAGCATGGTACACAGCAGTTACAGCACAGGCCTTTTAAATATTCAGGAGAAATCTTACAGACTTGCTTATTCTGATCCTTATTTAGTTATAACAAAAGGAGAAAAGGAAAAACAAACATGTCTAGGTGATTAAGTGGCTGAAGAGTAAAAATTACCATCTACAGAGAAAAGAGTTACTATTATAACCTGAACCCCCAATAAGGATTATTTGAGTCTTTCTGCAGAAGAAAATACTAAAAGTTCTTCTCTCCTCTCTCAAGCCATCTGTCTCCTCATACATAAACTCTCAACTAGTTAAGTAAGAAACACTTGCTGTTTTTCCCATGCTAGAGGCGAAGATCAAGATACTCCCAAGGTGACTGATTGACTTGCGTCCCAGGCACAGTTGCACCTCCAACCCAAGCAGTGCATCACCGTCTACACTTCTCTGACTTTCACTCCATCTACCAGTGCATCAAACACAAACTCCCTGCCACCACTTCCAATACCCATCCTGCTGATCTTGCCCTCCTTGCTACTTTTACCCAACCGTTCTGCTCATTCAGCAAGGCCTACCTCATCCATGGGTTCATAGATGGCTCTCCAACTCCTCTCACCTTTCCCCTCAGCTATGGAGCATGGGCTTTGAATCCAACTGCATGAACCCTATCAGTTTTTCTTTCACACCCTGCTAATGGGTCAGTCTTGGGTACTGTGGTATCCAGCAAACCCTGTCTTACCTTGCCGGCATAAAAGAAATATGTAGAATAATTACTTTACAACACTGAACTAGCAAAACCTGCAGTAACATCACCTTTCACGAGTGTGCCATGCACACCACACAGCCATTCCTGAAAGCTGTATGATTTGGCATGGTGGAAATGAGAGTAGACTGCAGCTGGCAGAGAAGAGGGAGGAAGGAGTAGGGAGTAGGAGGAAGCAGTAGGGAACTCAGGAGAAGCCTGAGCTAAAGAGTAGGGAGACATTTTTGCTACTCTTTAGGTGCTCAAAGCTTTCTGAGCATGAGATCTCTCCTTCTTCCCTTAAATCAACAGAAAGGAAACCACCACCTTCCCAGCTATAGCTCTCCTTCATAAATGAATAGGAAGGAGGAAAATGCATGTGGAGAGTGCAGCACACACGAGTGGATCCAACTCTTTCTGAGGTGTGCTGCTCTGCCATGGGGCAATATCGCAGTCTCAGCACAGAAGGAAAATTCTCACTGCCTTCGAGGAGAATTAGGTGTAGAGCATTTTTGAGTGCTTCATCCCCACCACATCTGTCAGAGGCTCAGGGAAATAATCTCTCCTAATGGTTTCTGAGGTGATATAGGACAAAAGTGGAAGGGCCACTGCCATTTTCAGGGGGAAAGATGAAGCTCAGGGAGATTGGGTGTCTGATTAGACCTGTATATCCCATAAAGGCTTAACCCATCTGGTCTTGATACAGGCAAAACTCATCTGGTGAATATCTGCCCACTGGTTTCTACCAGTTTTGTTAAATTATATAGCCTCAAACAAACAAAACAAAGCTGTACAACAAAAGCATACTTTAGTCTTACAAGTTGCATCTATGCTAAAACAGCCAAAGATTTCATGTTTTATAATCAGCAGTCTGATTTTCTTAATGAATGATAACTCTCAACTATTTGCTCCCACGCAAATGACTGAGAAATGCTATGGAAAGAATTCTTTAATTTCTGTCTGTTTAGTTCACCTCAAACCAGGAGTTTATCCCAAGAAAGAACTTCATAAGCCATCATCCTACTAGTAGCAGAGAAATACTTTGTGGTCAAAAACCTTAAACTCAAGCAACCTGATATCATGCCCTAGGGAAGATGGGTCCTGAAAACAAATCCTTCTGAACATCATTCCTTGGTCTGCTCTTGCATGCCCACATTCACTGATTTGAGTGAAGTAGAACAAGTTTCCAATAAAGAAAATCAGCAGAGCTGTGGTTTTGAATCCAAAACCTTTAACATTTGCAATGTAACTTTGAAATAGAGTTAGACCAGCTTTTATCTGAGTTTTTCTTGAGAGCTTTCCAACAACAATCCTTCTTTGTTGTTTCGATTTGAATCTGAAACTCAAAGTGGCAAGTAAGAAGATTGCTACCAATATGACCCGCTTTCAAAGTAAAGGAAATCTCCATGAGGAGCCCGGGGAATGAAAACAAGCAAATCTGGCAATGCTTTTCAGACCTCAGACTAAGCATAAAAGTTTAGCTAGTAGAGTTCTTCTAGCTAGTAGAGTTCTTCTTCTATTAATCTACAATAGCAGATAAAACCTTTTCACCATTTCATGGGTATAGATGAGCTGGATGACAAGTCTTCAAGCAGAAGAGTATTGCAATATACTCTCTTTATGGACAATTCTACAGAAATCATTAACTTTTTTTGAATTTTCCATTTTTTTCAAGAAAAAGACTTAAAATCTTTTTAAAAAGACTCCTTAAAATATTTCTTTAGATTTAAAAAAAAATATCAATTATTACTAGCCAAAGGATATTCTAAAAGCAGTACTTGTGACAGAGTGCTGGAATAGGCTGCCCAGGGAGGTTGTGGAGTCTCCTTCTCTGGAGGTCTTCCAAACCCGCCTGGATGTCGCCCTGTGCCACCTGCTCTAGGTGCCTGCTGGAGAGGGAAGGTTGGACCAGATGATCTCTAGAGGTCCCTTCCAACCTCAGCCATTCTGTGATTTTGTGATTCTGTGATATTGAAAAAGTCCATTGCAAAGTTCTTCACTTTTTAAGTGAATCTCCATTGACTGGGAAGACTGAGCAACAAAGCAACAGCAGAACTGAATTTCACAATGATTTAAATGAATAAAAAGTAACCAACAGCAGTAACGAGCATAGAGAAGTTCAGGCACTTTACACAACGACTGATCTGTATGAGGGAGCTCCAACTGCATTGGTCCATGCTGTTCTATTAGCTGGGAAGTCAGTGCATATAATTTTGGGGTTTTCTCAGGCTTCCAGCTGTACAGGGATTTTGCATAGCTTTGGAAGGGTGCCAGCTTGTTGTCAGTTTGGCCTATTAGATCTGTATCCAGCACCACAGCAAATCACAGAGCTATGCAGCACTTGCAAAGTGATAAAATATTGGCTCCCCGGTGTATTTCAGAGAAATGCTTATGGTGGCCTTTGTTAAAGGTAAAGATCTATTAGCATTGCCACCCAAATCCCTATTTTGATGGAAAACAATCATCTAAATTTTTTGCTGCTAGAAAAGTGTGGGGATGCAAAATGCCTGTGTGTTTCCAACTACTGAGTTAAATGGGATAAATTTTTAGATTTCAGTATTTGTTTTTCTTTTTTTTTTTAAGGAAACAAGCACAGTAAAAATTGCAAATGACCAGGAAAATAAGGCTTAGTCAGGCTTTGCTCAAGGAAAGCAATAAAGAATGTGTGTATGTATGGTGGGGGGTGACTGTTGGCTCTCAGTTGTAAATGTTAAAGGATTTTCATCCCATCTTTCTCAGCCCTTTCTTACTGTTAACACTGCATTTATTTTTTTGAGCTCTAGTCCTGCCAACACCAAAACACCTACCTAATGCTGTAATTCC
>JAUBOD010000433.1:3335211-3360744 GCA_032353885.1 Nothura maculosa | reverse complement strand
GCTTCTGTTCACTGAGGACTCATCTCACCGTAGTCTGAGGGTCACTGCATGAAAGGCTGCTCCCGTGAGGTTTAAGCAAGGCTGATTTACTAGTACCAGACTTCCTTCCGCTCGGCTGCTTCCTTTCCCCTGCTCTCACCCCATTATTGCCATTAAAGAGTAAGACACTGTCTCAGGTGGATGTAAGTCATGAGGCACTTGAATGAACCAGCAATGGTTTTAGATTGATCGGAGATCGTCCTTAGAGGACAGTGGTTTTGCAAATAGTAATATCTGTTAAGCATCTGTTAAGCATTCAGCTACAGTTCAGCAATATATGGTATACAGTGGTGTACCCAAGAAACAGCTTTATTGATGGAAGCAGTGACATTTGGGTCATGCCTGGTAACTCTTGCTTCCACCTGCTTTATGTTGATCCTTTTCTACCTGGGCAGCACCTAACAATTCATCTGAAGAACATAGGTTATACCTGCTCCTGCACAGCCACATCAAGAGGCTGCCCTACCTCTGTTAGGTGCTTTGCATTCTTCCTTCTTGGAAAGGAAAAATATGTTTTACATAAACAGATCTTAACAACACAAGAATGAGGCACTGTTTCAGGTTGCATGCATCCAGTTACATATACAAATTCTGCCTAGGGGCAGTATCAGATATGTAGAAATATGAAGAAACAAAACACAGGGAGATGGATCTTGGAAGGAATCCCTGGAGGTCATCTGGTCTAAACTTCTGTTGAGCGCAGGACCTTGAATGAGAGTTAGGTAGAGCTCTGTACATCCAGCCAAGGAGATTCAACCTCTCCTCTAGACAACCTATTGGTCTCATAGAATATTTTTCTTACGCACAGATAAAATTTTCACTGGAGCAACTTCGGTCCTTTGCCTTCTGTCTTGTCACTGCGCTCCCTTGTGAACATAGAGCCTTCCTCTACACCTACCTCTTAGGTACGGGAAGAGGATAATTGGATCTGGCCCCACTGGGCCTTGCCTCAGCCTTCTGTAAGCTGAACAGTGCAGGGACACACTGCTGGCTGGTGTTCAGCTTGCTGGCCACCGAAATGCCCAGGCAGAGCTTACCACTAGAGCTGCTCCTAGTCATTCAGACTGTACTGCTTCCGAGGATTGCTCTGTCCCAGGTGTCTGACTTTACTTTGAGTTTAGTTTTGTTAAACCTCATTCTGCTCTTGTTGACCCAAATGCCCAGCTGCCTAGAGACTTGTCAGGGTCTCTCTCTGTGTTGACTCTTTCTTCCTACTATTCATACTGCTCTCTCTAACCAGTGCTAATGTACCTATCTATCTTCTCTGCATTCACCTGATTTTTTTCACCTCTCATTTTGCTACACCTGCATTAGTTTTTTGCAACTTCCTCTAGCAATTAATTAATCATGTAGTTTAAACTATGTGTTTCATTAAAAAAAAACTTTTAAAATTCAAATCTAGGTGCTTGATCCTTTCATTCTGGACCCTGATTCATGTACTGTGAGAAGCAGTGAATAACTGGAGAACTCCTGTGTGCAAGATTTTAATAACAGTTCTGATTCCAGCATATAATTCAGGATAAAGATTTATCAACTCAGAAGTAAATTACATTGCAAAGGTGGAACATCTCCTCCATAACTCAGCCTGCCATGTCTGTGGATCTGAAGTCTGCCAGGAGACCTCTGTATTTTAAGTCATGAAGTTCATAGTCAATTCAGTATTTCATATGCTTGCTGCCGGAGTTCTGGTTTACAAGCAGCTAGAGGAAGTGCAAACTAATGCGTGGAAAAGCAAGGGGGATTAGGAGGGATGAGGAAAGGGAACCACACAGCCCAAACCCAGCATGTTCCACTAGGCATTAAAAACCACCCTCAACTCCACAACCTCTTCCATGTAAATAGGAGAGAAAGAGGATCACACTTTTAAAATGGTTCTGTGAAGAAGCAGGTGAGCCTATAAAAGCTAGGGCTGAGAGGATCCTACTTCCAGCACTGCCTCACTGTTTGGCTAGTAAGGTTTGGTTTGGATTTTAATCGTGCTTTTCCAGAGATTACTTAATGACAGAGCAATAGCAGGGGCACACTGTGCAAAGCCAAACCAAAGGAATTCACAAAGGGCCTATTGAATTATCAACTCTCAGCTGGCTTTGCCAAGCCAACAGCACTTGCTCACTAATTCTTTCATCTGCTTTTCCTCCTTGGTCTGGTCATCCTCAATGAAATGATTCAGTAGCTTTTTAAAGAGGACAGCTCTAAGACCTGAGAAGAGTCCCCTATTTTCTTCTTCTTCTCCTCAGCATGTAACAAAAGTATTTTCCATAGGAATGTCACAGGTAGGAATTTGCTCCTGCTGTTTCAAATGGCTCACAGTGCTGTTTTCTTCAGGGAAAAGAAAAAGGAAAAATGTGACATTAACATCTTTGAAGGTGCGTGTTGTATCTTTTCTTCAAAACACCTCCAGTTTAGCTGACCATTTCTGTGTTACTCAGTGACAATATGCCTCCATCCTAGTCGACAGAAATCTCATTAATCTAAAATTGAACAGTTTTTCATATATTGAATAGGATGAGGGTTAAGTATGTCCTGAGAGTCTGAAAATGACAAAGAAATTCAGAAGCATAAATCTAATTGAAACATGGCTGGCTATTTTCAGTACTTTACCAAATCTCCCGCTTGAGAACATATACTGAGTATTTGGCATTCTCTCCTGACAGCAGAAAACTCAGCTCCATATGGAGTACACAGAGGAAGAAGTCATGGTTAATTTTTCTCTTTTCTAGACAATGGTTTCCACTCGTTTTGGATGGTACCCTGCCCCACAAGAGAGGTGCAGCCCGCTCAGCCTCATCCCCTAACCAGCAGCTCCCTGCTGTGCAAAGCTGTGACAGGGTGACAGCACACCTCCCGCAGGCACCAGCCCATCACCTGCCACCAGGCTTCAGAAGGATGCTCAAGAAGAAAGCCTGGCTCAAATCCCATATATTTCCACATGCTGTCTAAGAGCAGCCATAAGAGTCAGTCTCTGTTCATACACATTCACTAAAAAAAAAAGAATATATTTGCAGGTGCCAGCTCCATGGCATTATAGACAGCAGCAAGTCCATATTCAGTATAAGAGCTCTAGAGAAAACTGTTGTGTTTATTAGCTTATCTTCCTTAGCTGATATGCTCAGAGACTACCAAGGATAGAAGACCTTAGTGATAAATCAATATTGATGCTTGCTTGAGTCCTATTTAGCCAATTTTCAAAACAATACATGCACTGATTGCTAACTGCTAGGTGACTTACATTTTGCCTGTTGTCACTAACACAATCAGTGGCAGAAAGGGAAACTAGACAGAATCACTGGCTCTTCTTGTCTGCTTCAATCATTGCACATAATGTTTCTCTAACAGAAACCTCTGTGGGATGGGAGAATCAGGAAGAAAAGCATTAACTGTAATTGCACAGGCAGCATGGGGAATGCAAGGGCATGTAAGTATTGTGGTGGTCTGTGCTTTTCAGGATGTTAGGCTTTTTCTTCCTCATCTCTGCCCTCTTTCCTGCACTTAAACCACCAGAGTCCTAGCCTAGCCATGCTGCTTTTCTTGTCTGTCTTTCATCTCCCCATTAAAAGCTTCTGGAGCTGCTGGCAAAACACTTCAGCATCACCAGTCATCAGATCCTTCCTCATTGCTTTAGTTAATGAGCTTCTTCCAGCACTTGGTACCTTTGTGATCTGGTAGCAATGTTCTATATAACAGTGTGAGGCACTTCCAGGTGCAATATAGCTTTGAAGAAAAAGAGTGAAATCCTCAGTCTGTGAAAGTTAATGAAGTTTGTCATTGACTACAATAGGAAAAGGACTTTATCCTAAACTCTTTATACAATTTTATACAGCATCTTCCATCATTGTAACATTGGAGCACTCACGGGACTTGTGATTTTGGAGACTTATAAATATACTTGAAGCTTCACAACCACTAAAGAAAACAATTTTTCTATAAATAGCACTAAAGTCAGACACACGATCTTAAGGTTTCAACTATAAGAGAGCATTGGGTCATCTTGCCTAACCTCTTGAACATCACAGGATATTAAGTTTCACATAGCTACCCCAGTCCTGCACTCAATGAACTGTGTTTCATTACCCGTTTCAGGGCAATAGAGTCAGGGCTCTGAAGGGATTGCCTAACTCTTCATCCCTTGAACCTCCAATGTAGTAAGAGTTCATTACCAATCCTACACAGGTGGACTCCAGATGAGCAAGCATAACAGTGTGATGATGCAGGGCAAAATATGACATTTCTGAGTGTATACTGCATCCATATCAGGGAGTATTCATAGGAAGAAAAAAGTTAAATTAGCCACATGGGCTGGGAGGAGGCAAGCAGCATCGGGGGAGCAGGATCTTGGTACAGAAAGAAACGATCTGCCCAAGAAAAGAACAGGAGCTCCGTTGCTGGAGCTTCCTGAAAGGAAATTAGAAGAGACAGATAGACAAATACATCTGAAGGTCTTTTGCCTGATGGCAAAGCGGCTGGGATAGATGGCCTCTTTGTGTTCCTAGATTGCCTTAAGGGTTTTACTGCTACTGTAGTAAAGCAGGTGAACATCTGCTGTCCACCTGACCCATCATAAAAGCACAACTGTCAGAAGCAGGACACCCTGCCCTGTGATCAAGAGGCAAAGACTGATTATTGTTAAGTCTTTATTTCCATCTCTTGCTCATGTTGATAAACAGTTGAGCATGCATTAAGAAAAGGTTCACTGAACTTATCAGCAGATGAGTGCCTGCCTAAAAAACAGCAGGCTTGCATTCTCATATGTACATGGAATGGATTATTCTTTCTATAATTCCCAAAAAACTATATTGACTTCTCACTTATGGGAATGGGTATGATGTGACTTTTGATGGATTTGTGCTTTGATGAATCTGCTTTGTTGCAGATCTGCTGTATAAACTCTTGGTAAGACACATCACTTCATTGGACTTCATTTTTCTTCCCACTCAAGTGGAAGTAGCAGCATTTTTTCTTTGTGAAGAGTTCTGAGCCTCACAAGGAAAAAAAATAAGCAAATTATTGTTGTAAAGAAAGAATACTAATGTGGAATAGTGCTGCATGTTTCAGCTCTTAATTATTAGACTTTAGTTGAGAGCGTCTCAACAAGAAGCATGACATCTCTTTAAGGAGAACAATTAAGAAAACAGGATATCAGGTTGATTACAATAATGCCAAGCTAGAGGAACTGTTCATGACTGACAGCCCTTTAACAGCCAACAGCAAGTAAGTGGTTGTAGGTGGGAACTCTTTGGTGATACTCATCCTGTGATGAAGCATAGCTGCTATTACCACATAACATTGATGCTGCAGTGTGCCACAGTGTCTCCATCTAGCTGGGGCTCGTTGTGCAAAGCTCTGTACAAACATGTAGCAAAAGGCCATGGATTCCTCTTCTGCAGCAAAAGGATGATGCAACTGGGGGAAGAAACAAAAAAAATGGATGAGGAGAGATGAAGCAACAACTCAGCTCCCATAGCTGGATCACTGAGGAACTAAGGCATATGAAAGGATATAAAATTCCCTCACTGCTTCCAATTAGCAAGAAGCTTTAGACAGTTTCCTCAAAACAGTTGTGCTTGGTTAAGAGCACAAATGTGTGTGTACCAAGTGCTCTTGGCCCTGGATCCAGGCTAGCAAGGACCCCCCGAACTCACCAGAAGCTCCCCATATCCATTCGCACTGGGTGAGGTTGGGCTCCCGAATTCTCCTTGTGCTGTGGAAATACCAGTGACCGCCTCTTTTTCCAACTGTGAAATGACCCTTTGCAGCTGCAGGAGGTGCTGCTGCAAACACAAGGCCTCAGGGAGGCCTGGTGGCACTGCCCGAGTGGCGGTGCCAGAGCACACAGGCTCTCCACAGGGATGGCTCCCGCCTCTCCATGCGGCAGCTGAGCTCCGCTCCCAGCCCTCCCCTTCCACTGTGGTTTTCAGATGGATGCCAAAAGCTGAGGCAAAAGCTCATAACATGCCAATTACCCTGGCCTCAAAACCACAAATGATTGTATACAGCTGTTGGCAAATGAAATCTTGTTCCAAGCGTTTAATACCTAATTGAATAAACTCGCAGAGCCCTGCTCTGCCGCCGCCTCTTGCTCTGCCCTCATGTCGTCTCTCCCATCCACTTCCAGATCTTGTGTGTTCCAGCACAAGGAGAAGAAAGCTTTTGCTTTGGTTCTCAATAATTCATAAAATAAAAACACAAAAGGAAGTTGGCCCTAGCATGTTTCAGATCTATCAATTTTCCATCAGAGCTCTAAGAGGGTTAATTACAAGGCCCATTTCCTCTGTTTTCACTGCACCAGATTCGTGCTAATGTACAAATAAACTGATTCATAGTGGCTTTTGGTTCTCCAGTAAAGATGCAGTAAGCACTGTATTTAGATGTGGTAAATGGTAATTATTTTTGATGAGAAAAGTGGGTAATTTTTCCTTTCTTTTTCAAATGCCTTGGATAAATTGTTTTCCTGACCTTATCTAGAACACAAGAGTCCAGCCACCACTCAAAAACTATAAGGCAATTCATGAAATACAGTCCTGTATCAGACAGAGACCTAAACTGACTTTGCCAAAAATAACTTACACCACAGAGAAGGTCAAAAAAGGTTAGTATTGTCTTTTTAGAATAACAGTATCCTAAATTAAATGCACTGTGTTTAATTTAAAAAATCCAGAGATTATATGGTTTACTTCTAAAGAAACAGTACCATTCTCAAACATATGTAATGTTTCAAAGGTTATGAGAAACAGATGCCACTAACCCCATCCTCTGTGAATGACTTTTGAAGCTATATGCATTTTTTTTCAAATTGCCTTTAAGATGTGATTGCCTCAAAACCACCTAGCTGAGCTGCCCTGTGCGGTATGCAAATGGGACCTCTGCAATCACCATCTCACAGGGAGGAAAATGTTTCTGATCCAGCAAATGGTTTTGACCCACCAGCAATGCCCTGCTCAGCCAGGAGATACTGTGCACTTACTCAGAATCTGTGTGAATAGCTTCTGCCTTTCTGTTCTGTAAGTTGCTAGAGTCGCTAAAAATCATTTTAAAGGATTTTCTGGATTGGGGGAAAAGGAGGCATTGAGTTAAAGGTCCCAAAGGGAATTTGTTTTTTCAATGTTAGTCTCATTTCCAAAACTCACCTGGGTGCGACCCTGTGCCATCTGCTCTGGGTGTCCCTGCTGGAGCAGGAGGTTTGGACTAGATGACCTCTAGAGGTCCCTTCCAACCTTAACCATTCTGTGATTCTGTGATCTCTGCAGAGAGTCAGTATTCTGATAGAAAGTCATTTGAGTAATAATTTAAAAAATAGATCCCAAGGGAGTCTTCCACTTTCTAGCAAAGATATCAAGTGAGGAAAAAAAAAAGTACTTTATTTTACCACCATCTAAACTCGCTTTCTGCTTCTCAAGTGGAATTGTTCTCTAACATACAACTCTGTTAACACTCTATATAGCTCTCTATTGGCAAGACATTAAAAGATCTTGTAGTCAGCATAAAAGTGTGCAATTCAAGTAGTGACACTGATTCTCAGTTTAATTGAAAGAATTCATTATCCAAAAAAAAAAAAAAAAAAATCAATTCTCTTCCTTCAGTTCCTTCACAGACAGGATCCTGCAAAGTCACTGGGGTTGCCTGGATGTAGCTAAGGGCAGAATTTTGTCCTTGTGGGGCTTCTGCTTTTATTCTAATGAAATGTTAAGAATTTGTCCAAAGACCAGCTCAGAAAGGTCCTGTAAGTCTCAATGTCCAGTTTATCAAACCGGCGACCCCACCAGATTTCCCTCTAGACTGTAACTCACTTGTTCCTGCATCACCCTGCTGCGTGGGTGCGAAGGACAAGGCGGGATGGGGTCCTTCTGGTCACAGAGTCCCACGCTGGCTCCCAGCTCCGGCATGTCCAAAGCCCTGAAGGAGCCTATTGTTGGGTCCAAGCGGACACCAAAGAAAAAGCCCTTTGCAGATGCAGGTCTCATGTTGACCGGGACTGCAAGCATCAGATGCTGCATGGAGAGGTTGGTGGAGGCTGTTGAGGCTGCCTGCATTGGTGAAGTTGCTGCAATGGGCAAAAGGGGAATCTGAATTTGCACCCTGATAAGAGGTGGGTTTGGATACAGCAGAAGTGGCTGGGGCTGACTCTCTCAGATAAAGTCATTTTAGAACTGAAATAGAATTGATGCTTAAGTTTCTGTTCTGGAAAAGTATACAAATCTGAGGTTTTGAGCACCCCAGTTATTCTAGAGATTTTAGCAGGATTGCTTGCATGCTTACAGAAGTGCATGTCTTTGAGTACCTACCCAGAAATACGGGTTTTGCTTAGCGGCTTTGAGAAGGAAATGTGAAGCTGCCTTCTCTTCTCCAACTGTTCTGGCAGGCTGGAAGGGCTGTATTAGCTCCAAAAGGGAAACCGAGAACTGCCCAGGAAAAGCTCATGATCCTGGAAGACTCTCGAGAAAGATCACAGAAAGAAAAATAATAGGGGATATGGGAGAAGGGAGAGAAGAGGGATTGGATGGAAAGAAGAGAAACAACAACAAAAAAAGAGTACAACTCTGGAATCGGGGTATGAGAAGAGACTAGGAAGAGTGTGAAAGGGAAAGCTGGAGAAACGTTCTGCAGATGTTCCCTCTATGGGATACCCCCAATGATAAGTGTTTTTATAAGATGACTCTCTTTTTCCCCTTTGTTCCTTCCTCCTTTTAAGATCTAGACCGTTTGTATTTCCCTCCTTCTTGGTTGCTTCCCTCACTTTGCCATGCCTGTTCAAATCTAATTACCAGAGTTCCACTATATTCATTAGCTCTGTTAACTGCAAACCCTGAGATGCATGTTGTCTGGATCTGATTAAGCATGGTGCATTTAATTTTCCCAGCTATTCCCTTACCTGCTTTCAATCAGTATGAGCATTTTTCATTTAAATGTCATTAGACTTTTGAATAAATATGTAAAGGACATTACAAATATAAAAGCCACATGCAAGGCAAGCACAAGGAAAGTTATGCCTGAGACCACCCATTCTCATGTACCTCTATGGGGAGAATATTCCTGACAAGCCCATGAGTGCTAACAGAGTTAGTTCTTAGAGAGGCACTTGTAAGCAGCAGGTTTTTGTAAGTCCCTTGAACAGTCAATCGAGAAGGTATGAGAGAGGTATAGTTGAAGCGCAACCCTATCAGGGTGTATGTGACATATTTCTATGCAATTCACTAGTGTTTCCATTAGCTGTTTTCCATGTGAGTTACAAAGTGGCTAACCTGACATGCTCACCTGGTCATGGCCCTCAGGACCTTCCCATGCAAGCAAGGATTTATTATGTATGGACTTAGAACATCATTAAGAAGAATTACCAAACTAGTTTTCTGTAGTAAAGACAAGCGTTGTCACATATTGGAGTCCCCTTCTGTAACTAGTCTGATTCTACTTGCCTCTGTAAGGTTAAGCATTAGCCTAATTCTTAACAGAGCCAAGGTTTCCTGGTAGGAGTCTAATGGGCCAGAATTAGAAATAAAATTAATGTAACCTTTGGGACATGTTCAAAAGAGAGGGATCTGGCATCTCTGAGGTAGATTCCATAAAGATTTTATAAAGTCTCTGTGATTTTACTTCCTGACCCTTTAACAAAACAGCTCATTATTTCCCTCCATTTTTTATTCTCATCAATTTTTCTCCTGCACTTTTTATTACATCTGTTTCTTCTTGTACGTTGGTTTCCCCAGTACCTATAAAGCCCAGTCTTAATTTTCTTAAACTTACTCAATACTTTTTCTTTGCTTCTGCCCATCCTTTTTTTCTTCTGGAGAGTATGTCATAGTTTCCCAAGCTCTTTTGACCCATTACAGTACACAAAGACTTTACTATTAGACACCTACTTGGAATTAGCACCTTTTGCCTTAACTTGCTCTGATTCGCCCTTATGTTGTTTTCCACTGACTCTTTTCAACGAATAGAGTAACAAACCTCCTCTGTTTAAATCAGTATGCATGGAAACCCCTCTGGATTTGACTACTCCTTCTGTTTGCACTGTAGTTATCATCAAGGCTGAGATAAGACACATATTTGATTGAATAGTTCAGCAAGCTTGTCTGGTTATAACACTAGCAAGCACAACACCATGCTCGGCAGTTCCCTAGAAAGAGATGCTATGCACCAGACAGAGCTTGCATCTCAGTTTTTTTTCTGTTTGACACTGGGAATGTGCCTATATTTAGAAGTGTGTCTATGTTTAAAGCTCATTTGTGGCATTCTCATGTAAATATTCTAAAATGAATCTAATTAATCATAGAAAAAAATAGTCCAAAGTGTGTTTTCAGCAACTTTGTTATATTTTCAGAAAAGAGCTTTCATCTATGCTGCTGAGGGTTTGAACACTATTTTCTGTGATTTTCGAAGCATTGCATCCACTGGACCAAGGAACAGTGATATGCTATTAATGTAGTGAGTGAAAGTGCTTTGAGTATCGGTTTTTATTTCTATGAGTTATTTTTTAGTATCAATTTGCTTTAGGATCTCAGATACAGAACACCTGTATCAATGGTTTAGGCATATTTCCTTCCTCTCTTTGAGATCAGCAACAGATGCCTAAATCCTTTTGTCTTTCACCTTGTGACTCCTTGCCTATGGCATCTCTCTGTTGACCTCCTCACAGACACATTGTGTCTTAGTTGGCAGCTATTTTTCACAGACGGGAAGCTTTCTGGGAAGTGTATAGCCTTTATGCATTGACTTTTACATGTGGACTAATTACTAATTCATTGGGGAAAGGGTAGGAGAAATCGCCTCTATGGTATGATTATATTTATTCTTTGCTTGAAAATAGATACAGTATCTCTTAGGGAATTTTTTTTTTCTTGGTCAAAACATGAGTAGAGTTCCTCAAGTGAAAATTCTATCCAGGATGTGCTTTAGTGCTTCCTGAGTCAGGGACCAGGCAGAGAGCTTGCAGCAGTCTTTAATAAAACCTGTAAGCAAGAGGGACAGACTGGTAGAGCATCTGTATTTACCACTTCTTTCTAAAAACAAAATAAATGTGATGAAATAAAAGCAATTGCACACCTTATGAAAATGGCTTTCAAGTGTAATTGAAACCAGCAAGGTGGTCAGCAGCCTTACATAGCACAAAGACCATGGATTTAAATACAGAATTCCTTCAGCTGAAGGTCTACTTCATTTTCCTAGTTGATTTGTGTCTAGTTCTTGAGCATTTCATGATCTCTTTGCAACTCATCTGTAATGGTAGGATCTCACCTACATCTTGATCCTGACTTTGTGATAGAAAGTTCACATTCAGATCCAGGCCCAAATCTTGTTAACTTGTGTAACCTCAATGCTTAACATCAAAGCAGAAATATAAAGCCTATCTTGACCCTGCCATGACCCAGCCCAGGAGCATTCGTGTCAACAGTCACCAGCCAGCCTGGCCTGCTTTTGATCTCTATTGCACTAGCAAAACTAGGAACAAACCCATGAAGTTAGTGGAAACCAGACTCACACAATTTAGTGCAATATCTTTGATTTTACTGCAAGTAAGATTGAGAAGGGAAAATCCAGCCTGCTCATTTCAGACACTTAATTGATAAAGAAGATCATGTGTCTCATCACATTAAGCACCTTGTGTTTTGGTGGCCTCCTAACCTAGTACTCCCTAGTGAAGACAGGATTGAGGCCTACAAGGAGGGAAGGAAGGTACAGATGAAAGCACTAACCTCTGTAGAAATGTGTGCAGTGATGGTAAAAATAAAATAGAGACTTACATAGTTTATACAGCCTATGTAATATATGACTATTACTGCCCATCTGCAGAAATGGAGGGTAGAGAGTCATTGACTGTGACTAGAGAATTATACAAGTTGTTTTATGACTCCAGAGAATAACCAGAGGAGATATCTCCAGGAAGATCCCAGGGCTTAAGGAGTTTAAAGGTAGGTTCCTTGGACTGTTATCTCTGGTTACGTGTGACTGTAGTTTCAGCGTGAATTAGCAAGTGGTCTTTGGTGGAAGAAAGGCAGCAAAAGCTTTTCAAAGAAAGTCAACACTGAAGCCCTCTTCTTTGTAATGAAAAGCTATAATTCAGACAGAGCTTTCCAAGGTACAGATGTGTGTGCACTCATGAATACATTCGGCAGTAAAAAGGAAAATGGGAGCGCAAAAGAGCATTTTTCCTTGCTTTAATGAAGCTAATGGCCTTTTTCTCTCCATGGAGCATTGGAGGATGGGATCATTAACTTTTTATTTGCAATCTGTATGCACCTTACTGCACTTGCTGGTTTTGTACTAGCCACATCGGGGCAATATCTAGGATAAGAGGGAAAGCAGTATGTAGAGGGAAGGCCCCTGTGATACAAAGCTGAATAATTGTCTGACCTGTCCACCATGCAGCCTCCTGCTAAGTCACAGACATCACATAACAGGAGCTTCAGGACAAGATGAGCATTAGTGGTACTAGTTTCAGTGGAGCGTTGTGCAAGGTCCCTTTGAGAAGGGGACCCTTGCAGCCAAATTCAGGATAGCCTACCTCAGTGTCTGTGCAAGGAGGACCACTTTTATTCAAAGTATTTCATTTGAGACACTATAATTGAGGGCAACTAGGGGAAGGATAGGTAAATGCAGGACAAGAGGAAATAGCACGTGAAGCTCTCCTTCAAGGATATAAAACTGTAAAAGGAAAGAAAACTGAAAAATATATGACATTTCAGTCTATGCAGAGAACACATGGACTAATATAACTGAGGTTTTGCAATGAGTAACAAGACAAAATTATGCAAGTGGTCTGTATGCATGCACACATATAGGTATGGGATAGGAAAGAGGGTCAAATGAAAGTCTGATTGCTTCTTCAGGCACTAGCAGATTTTCTATTCTTTTCTTTGATGATAAATCACAACACAAAGACCATATTTCTTCTGACTGGCTCAGTTTTAGAAATCAGTAGTATCAGTAGTATCTGTAGGCTGGCTTAATTGGGGACTGGGGATCATGCAACAAGAAGAGCTTCGTAGTGTTTTTGGAAGAAAGAGATATTGAAGGCTACATTTAGTAAAGACCTGAGGCACTCCAGGCTTACTAAACTCAGCCATAGATTGGTTACCTTTTGCCTTGATGTCTCTGGTTTGCAGAGTTGTGGATGGCAGTAATTGCTGGAAAATCAATCAGAGTTAACATCGTGGTAGATGCTGCTCTGAATGCAACGCCAAAGATTGAAAACAAACATGAGGTTCAAAGTGCTTCTCCCTTCTGGTAAGGCAGGAGCAATAAGCCCATGGGTGAAATACATTGGGGAGATCTGGGAGACTCTCATTGTCCTCCTTGTCATATCACAGATTCCCCATGGGAACCTGCCTGCTAGCAGCCACAGATTTAATTTCCTATGACATAAGGCAGATCACGCTGCCTCCCTCACAGAACTAATTCATTGGGGTCCTGAGGATACTCAGAAATCCTTATTCAAAAGGAGTCACTGAAGTTTGGGCCTGAGCTGTGGCTGATTTTTTTCCAGAAGCCAAAATGAAAAAAAAAGCACAAAGAAAATTCAGCTGATTTCAGATAAACGATTTTGGAAGTGAAAGACAAATCTAGAAAAACTGTGTTTTGGTAGAACAAAACTGTGTTTGGTTGAACAATATTTCATGTTGAGGCTCTGGCCATAAAAAACAATAAAGTGAAGGGTACGGTGTGCCATGTTTTAAACCAAGAGCCTGACCTTCAGATAGAGTGAAGACTTACTTGGTGTTGCTTGTTCAGGGACATCTGGAAATATGATAGAGACTGGAACAGAATGAATTTTCCCTGTGTCTTAGGCCTCTTTGCTAAAATGTTTGCCTGACTTCATCTCCGGATTTTTCTCTGGTGTTTTCTTGAAGCATTTGAAATGTCTCCTTGTCTCAGCTAGAGCTATTTTTAGTATAGCAGCAAACAAGAAAGAGAACGTAGCAAAAGCTCCAGACTTAACTGTCAGTTGCCACTAGACTGATGTCCTGTGGTTCTTGTAGGGACATTGTGGCCATATAGAGAAAATAATATTTTATTTCTCTTCATTATTTCCTATCTCAAAGCAGCTTCATCAAATTTAATGCTAAATGAATAAATAATGATGAAACACTTAAGGTGTTAATGGAGCATTAATTATTGCCAAGGTTTTTGTGGAAGAGCACGTGACATCCACATTAATACTGAATGACTTTCCTTATGACTAGCATAATTACAGAGAATATTAAATGAAGCAAAAAGTGATGGGGCTTTTAGCTGTGATTGTTAGCAACTGTTCATACAGAACCTGATTTCCGATACCGTATTTACCCAAATTGACTAGAAAAAGCACATGAGGCACATAAAGCCCAATGAATCATTCCAGTTTACATCTCCAGCTTGAAAAACTGCTTCCTCATTGCCCACAGGAGGATAATAAGCATGGCCATTTGGGTCTGACTTAAACCTGAAACTGTGGCAATATTTGTCAGAAAAAAAAGAAAGAGTTCTGTTTTCTATTCTGTTTGCAAACTTTGTTTTGTTTTTTTCAACAGTAACAGCAGACGTGATTTTATGCATGAAGGCAAGGAAGGGAGCTTAAATTCACCCACACCTTCACACATTGCTAAGAAACCAGGGAGCTGCACAGCCTGTGAGGGCTTGGGGCGAGCACATAAATGAGGGGGAGGAGTGATAAGGCTTTGGGGTGCAGCTCTGCATTTCATACAGGTGGGCGGCTTGGGAAAGACAAGGGCTCCTGTGGCCATGCCCAGCTCCTGGGCATTTTCCAGAGGCTGTTTTACTGTATGGAGCTTCAGTTTTCTGCTAGCATGGAAGCAGGATAAGGGGGCTTACAGCTACCTGTGCAAAAACATCTTTATTTGTGAACTTGCAGGTTACTTGAAGCTGAACCCCAAGGCTGGGTCTCGGTGGCAGTCCTGGCCGCTGCGCGTTCCCAGCGCACAGGCCTTGAGGAGCAGCTGGGATGCGCTCGCTGGCTTTTCCACATGCCTGATCCCCTCGCTCACAGGGCATTACTTGGAGTCAGGACCAACTGTCTCCACTACGGGTCTCCCCAAGTCGCCTGAGTTGACTTGCCAAAATGGCTTAACTTTAGGATTAAACATGTTCTAGATGTGCCTGAAATTTTCCCGCATGTAGAAATCCCTCTGTGAAAGGGTGTGTGAAAGGTGGGCAAGATATGGGGGAAACTTGTGTTTCATTCATACTTCTTTCTCTAATTAGAAATGTGACTTGGTAGTTATATCCCTTTATTCTATTTCTATAGGCTCTTTCGAATCCCTACTATATATGAGTGCCTGTTAATTTCTTCAGCAGACTAATACTAATTCAAGTTGCTCTGCTGACATGTAGTTAATTATGTTCTAGTTAATTCATTTTCCTGGATGATGCTCGAGTGTTGTCTGTAAATGAAATGGCTGTCTAGATAATCAAAAGTTCCTGAGCATGACCCCCTCTCTGTGTGTATGCACATGCTGTTTGGCATGCTGTAATCCCAGCTGGAGCCTTGGAAAGATGGATGCATGGAAGGGAAATGCAAGGAGGAAGAAAGCAAGTGAACTCTGAACCTTCTGAAACTCCCAAATCTTTCTGCACTTAAACTAATTAAATGTCTATGCCTGAGAGCATTAGATTAGAAATGTTTAGCCTATGGCAGCTCAAGGAGCTCTTCAGGAGACAGGGACTTTTGCACAGGATGCTGTCAGCAGATATGTGCTCCCTGCTGGTAGACATGTCCTTCCTTTAGCTGTCCAAATAGGCCCAAATAGGGTCATGCATCTTGCAAAAATGTTCCTTTTTTTCTGTTTTCTTTTTTTAATGGGATTTTTCAAACTGATTTTTTGAGGATATTAAGCTTTCACACTGTCAACATAAGATTTATGTTGCCTCTTCAGCAGTGCCCAGAACTGAGCTCTTCTCTGAGGAGGCTACAGCAGCCACTGTTTTGTTCACTGTGAACTCATGTGGAAAGAAGGTTTAAAACTGAGTTGTGAGAAATTAATATTGACTGCCCATGTTCATGGAAATAAAGGACAAAGCTTTGGCTTGGAGCAACTTAATCGGTAGCTGTAGAATTTTACCTGTGATAAACTTGCTTCAAATGTTACAGAGTAGATGCGACTTCTCTACAGACAATATGACCTATGACAGCCTGCTGCTGGTCAGCTATAGGATGCCTCAGGTAACATTTCAGAGCACTCTGTCCAAGACTCCAGAAGTGTGATAATCCCCCAAGGAATGTACTTGTGCTCTTATGAAATGGATTTCATGAATAATACCAAGGCAAACAGTCTGAGCCAGGCATGCCAGGAACATCTGAGGTGAGGTGCCTGAGAGGCAAACTGCTTATGTGAAGAATGGCTAATAAAAAGAAACTCACTTGCATTCAGAATTCCAAAGTCATTTCACAAAAACTTGTATATTCTTCTTCATTTGCTTGTCTAAGACTTATATAAAGCAGACCTGGAAATCTTCAGTTTCAGGAAGCTTAAGTCTTTGTTTTTAATGATCAGTCTTAGATGGGGAACTCAAATAGACACTTGATTCCTCCTAAAGCTCACCAGAACCTGGGCATTCAGCCCTGATTCCTTCATATTCATTTTTGGTAAATGATATATACTTCAGCTTACATGAAAGGCACATTTCTGTGTTCTTTTCTTTCCTCCTTCTTCTCTCAAATGCTTTATATTTCTAGCTGATGCTAACATGCAAAGCAACTCCATCTAAAGGTAATCCTAACAAATTACTAAAGCTTATAAACTTAAGTAAAAAAAAAGTATATTTGCTGTGTTTTTTTAAAATGATCCTTTTCATTCTTAATGTGAGAAGAAGAAGAACATCATTACCTATGAATGGCTGGATTTCTTCAACACAAAGAGGTATTGCCTTCACTAAGAAATGTGCCTAAGTGAATGCTGAATTATGTTGTTACAGATCTCTGGAAATCATGAGTACATTCTGGCTAATTTGCAATAAACAGATAAAATATCTAGCAAAGGCTTGCTGTAGTGGTCATGCATGAAAAAAATGTCAGAAAAGGTATATGGAATGCAAAGGCTGCATTTAGCTGTTCAGTCCCTACACTGTAATACTATTACCTGTATTTCACAATATCTTTAGTTTTTCTATTGTGCTTCTCAGGATTTTATGTTTGCAGAACCTTTCCATACAAACAATATTGAGATCTATTTATAGCTGCAAATCCTGCAATCTTCACACCCCTGTCTTGATCAGAATTGCATCTTCCCCTAAGGGTATATCAAGATTCAATCTGTAAGTATTAAAATTTCAGTGATACTGGTTCAGGCTTCCTGATCAGTCTCTTCAATTTACCTTCATCCATAAGTTTTCTATTTTGAAGTTCTGTGCTAAGACCTAGTACTGTTTCAAAGTTAGACATATTTAGACATAGCTTTGACGTTTGCACAGGCCCTTTCAGTTTTTATCATCCTAGCTCAGAACTGGTTTGCAAAGTGTCCTGATGCAATTAAAACTCTGCTTTAGACGTGGGACAGTCTAAAGCTCCAGAGACGTCCTTCTGCTGTGTGAAAGGGCTGATCCATCATACCAGTTTCTGGTCACTGTAGACTAATGTTCATTTTGTTCCAAGTCTGGTTTCATGGCCAAGTTCCTAAATGCGTCATTAATAGCTTCCAGACTAGTCTTCTTAAACAGGCTGCATTGGCTTCTCTAATATTAGAAGCTCAAGTTTGAAGCACGCTTGTTGTTATTTGGTTGGTTTCTTTGGTTGGAAAGAAAGCTCATCTCTTTCCCTTGTTTCACTTCTCCCTCACTGCTACCCTGCAAGCAGTTTGGGCCTGACAGCATTCATCTGTAGATCATATTTTCAAGGAAAAATATTTTTATACTTTTATAGCTAGAAGGGAAACAAAAAGAGACCTGGATGGATTGTCAGCACGTTTAAATGGGTGGCAAATATTCCACAGATGTCAGTGGGGCCAAGGCAGTTTTATTTCCAAGACTTAAACATGTGATCTGCATCACAGTTCCAAATACAGATCTTTGAAGAAAAGTAGGAAAGACCTATAAATAGGAAGAAAATACAAAATAAATTCTAGGTAAGCTACTAGGCCTGTAACAATGAAATATAAGGATGTATTTTTCAGTAAATGAATGCTTAACTAATGCTCTGCAGCATCTGTGCCAGCAACGACTTGCTAAATGTAAATCCAATGCCTAACAACTTGTGTGGCTAGGTAAATAATCCATATACATGCTTACCTTTTGAATCTGTAATAAATTCATGCTCCTGGGTAAATCTGAGTCCTTCAGGAAATTTAGCACCTGTGTAAGTCTTTTTTTTTTTTTTTTTTGTCCTGAATAATCTTAACAGTGATATAATGCAGACATCTGATACTCTATGTGCAATTATTATTGGAAGCAATCTAATGCACAAGATGTAGTCAAGAAAATAGCTGGTAATTAATATTCAGTGACTGGAATCTGAAGGGAGGCAAACGTAACTGTAACCACATGTAAACTGAACAGGGATTTAGGAAGGGAGAGGAATCCAGGAAACGACAAACCTGACATTTGCACTGGACAAATTAGTACAGACTATAATACAAGATTAAGTAAGTGGACACCCAAGTGCAAAAAGAAAGTCAACAGATAAAGAGTGATGCTAAGCTTGTGCATGATCCTGGAGCAACAGCCTTCTATTTGCAGGAGGAACCTGTTGGAGTGAGGGTGGGCCACACCTCCAGGCCATGATGTACACAGACGCTACCTCTGAAGCCTCCTCTTCATCCTTCTCCTCTTCTCTATTCTCCTTTCCTTTCCTTTTCTTTTCCCCATGCATAACTCTCGGCAGCTTCAGCCTAATTGCATCCTTTTCCAACAGACTGTCTCAGGAGCAATGCAAATGAGCTTTGAGATGTGGAGATCTGGTTTATATTTGTCAGTTAATTGCCTGAGTGGCACAGGCATCTAGAGCCAGCACTTGTCCCCTGTGTTAAGGTCCGCCTTTCTTTTCAGACTTGATGGTTGTAGGAGATGAGTGTCTACTGGAGAAAGATAATACACTCTTAAGACAATATTTTGCCCCAAGGACAGCTCCTTAATCTGGATCCCTTCTATGCTACTACCACAGATAATGGAGCTTGTGTACCCATACAAGGCAATACAGATCTGTTCATCTGTAGGGAAAATAGCCCTATCTTCCCCCAGTGAAGTTCTAGCCTCTCCATTCATGTGTCTCCATTCATCTCCTTCTCTGTCTGTGTATCTACTTCTTTGATACACATTCACGGATTCATTGCTTCCTTAGATTTCATCCTGGAGCGGTTACAGAAATTAACAGAGAAAGTAGAAAAGCATCATCCCTAATAGTTTGCCTTGTTTCACACTTAAAAATTGGAAACCAGAGGATCTTTAGTCTTTTTTTATCTTTCTTAGACTAAAAAATATTCCTTACATTTAAATACTATCTCCTGAAATCCAGTCTATATTTCTTTTGCTCTCAATTTCACCCTCACATGTTTTTTTCCAATGAATTCCAGTTTTACTCAGACTCCCAGAACACTAATGAAATTAATCAAGTACAGAGTTGGCTGTAATACCAAATGTCTCAGATCAATACTGTTTTCTTTCTCACGCACTTCTGTCACTTTCACTGCTTTTTTTTAAGATGGCAATCAGATAAACACATGCATCAAATGTTGTTGCAGACCATCACAATTAACATCAGCCTATTGATCAGCAAGATCTGGATTTCCTTCAGATAAGCATTCCTGCTCCTTCTGCCTTCTCTGTCTGCAAATTTCTGTGAGGGATTCCCACAGCAGCAGACCAAATTGCCTATCTGGATACCCAGCAAAACGTGGTACTATAAGCAATACATGCTTACAACTGCACAACAGCCCTACCTTCAGCTGTGACATTTTCTAGCTTATCCCAATTCAGAACACAGCAAAGACATGTCAGAAAGGTTTGATGTCTTTCCTGGGCAAAAATGTCACAGTATCTGCATGCTGCATGACAGGTGAATTAGATATGCATAAACCAATTTACTTGTGCTGTTCCAGGGATGTAGGGTAGATATGCTGCTGATGACTGACTTCAAAGCTGGAAGCATTTGCCAGTGTATGTCTGCACAGCATAAACTCATTGAACTGTTTTTCCCCTCTCTGCTTAAATTACCAAAACTTTGGAGAGAGTGCGAAAATTTATTGATTCGATGTTGCACTGACATCTGGATAGAGGTGGCTCATCATCTTTACTGTGACAGACAACAGTTGTTAGGACACAGCCAAAAGGTTTAGGAGTCAAATACACTTATATGTGTGGAGCCAAGAGCTTAAATCTCCTTACAGCTCAGAGGAGGTTTAAAACTGGCATCTTCCAAATGTAGCTTGGAAGTTGGACCATTGTAGTCTGTGGGAGGACAAGACCCTGCAAGTGATATGCTTGAGTGAAGAACTTATCTCCTTTTAGGTGTCAAAAAATTTGCGAAGGAAAAAAAATCCATTGATTATTATTAAACAGCTCTTACCTCAGGGCACTGAATCAAAAAGCATCACCACACATTTGCCTGTTCTTATACTCTTCCCTAGCCCTCCGTGGTCAGTCAGTCCATGTCCTTATTCTTGTTCTGCAAGTGAGCAAAGAAGGTGGGAAAGTGTGGCACTTGAAGTCCCTACCCATTTAGCATTAAAGCTGAAAAGTGTCCAAGGGCTGTTGAGAGAGAGCATAGGCCTCCAGCCATGGGAACCATGTCATGTCTTCACCAGGAACCACAGGTACCTTCCAGCTGAGGTGAAGGATTTGCACTTTCACGTGGAGGGAATAATGAGCATTGCTGAATTCTGTGGCACAGAAGCTGACCACTGGATTTGGTATCTGCTTGTTTCTCCCAGGAGTGGTACACAGATCTCTGCTCTTAGCAGGTCATTCTGTCTAATGCCTTAGTTTATCGCTGTGGAGACAAACTTATCCCAGTGGTATCTCCACAAGAATGAACTGAATAATACCAGGGATGAATTCGAGTTTTGCAAATTTTCACACAGTTGCCTTTAGTAATAATGCAGTAGGCCAACAAGACTGACATTTAATCTTGGCAGCTCTTCATACATTTGTTTCTTTTTGAGGGTATGAATGAAATACGGCATCAAGAGGAAAAGCTCATGTTTTTTAGCAGCATTTTCCATGTTAATGAAGCAATCTGCTATGAAAACCAAGTGGGGACCTGTGTCAGCTTCAACCAGCATGGCATCTCCTGTGAGGGCACTGGTTCTGGATGGTCACAGTGCTCCCAGGAGGTGCCCACCAAATCACTGGGTCCAGAGCTCAAACTGGTGGTGTATCTTCTTACCAGGTGCATTTCTGGGGTTCCTCCTTCACTTACTCCAACTGAAAGAGCAAAGACCTTCACTATATTTTTCAATGGAATAAATTAGCCATCTAGCCCTAACAGAGAGGACTTGGGACTGTACATCCCTGGGAAAGATATTCTGATCTACCTGGGCAAGGAGGAGGGATTTAAAATCTTATTCTTTTCAGCACTTTCTCTTGAATAGTTTTGACATCTTCCTGCTCAGTACATTGACTACGACGGATTGAGTCTGAGCCCTGCTTCTTTCCATATTAAGTGCATAATTCAGGACTGGAGGTTACAGCCCAAGATTATACATTTAAGCTTAAGCATTGCAGTGCTGAGGATGGTGACATCTAAGTCCCTCTTTGGATCACTCCCCAGGAACCTACATGTTTTCATTTGTGCTGTTTGCTTTGTAAGTTTGAAAAGATCTATTCAGTTTCTCTTCCTGCCTTATCCCTGTGTTGTACTATTTATTGCAGACATGTTCAAAAAAAAAAGTGTGACTATGATTCTAATAATCTTCACTACAGTTTTATTTGTTTTGCAGAAGAGAGGATATAATAAACACAAAATAAAGACATAAGAAGTCTTCATTACAGATTACTTTTGCTCTTATCTCGTGCTAATAAACACAGTTGTTTATTTGGAAAGATGTCCTCAATCTGTTGGTTTATTAGATATTACCAGTGGTGCTAATGCCAGCTTTACTGCTTTGGTATGCTTTTGTAAAACAAGAAACAGAGAAAAGGCTGCATCACAAGACAGTTATGTAAAACTGGCTTGTCTCCTTCTGTAAACATTGTTTTATGCCAGCCAACACTGAGATTTTTCTGCAAAACTACAGAGCTCATTGTCTCGACACTTCTCTTTGCTTTCACCAGGCCACATCCTGGTCCCATTGTAATTCATGGGAATCTTATCATTAACTTCAGCAGCTTTAGAGCATGGCCAAAGGACTTTCAGGGATTAGATATAATACATTACAGGTATTGCAGGCAAAATTTATCTGTAAATCTGATCTTGCTGCAGCAGCACCCAGGCAAGCTCTGGGTGATGTCCACAACCTGCTCTCCACCTGAAGACAACGGACAGAACACAACAAGCTGCAGTGGTGTTGTCAGTTCCATATAACATGCAGACCTGCGTGTTTGCTAAGCAGGATGTGGAAAATCAGAACATTTTCAATTTTACTGATTGGCTTTTAAATATAATCAGATTTTACTCTCCAAATTAGATAATGAGGCAGTTCTGGCAACCGCTCCCTGGCTACAGGCTTGTGAGGGTGCAAGGAGCAGGTCAAGGCTGATTGCTGAGTGCTGTCATGCCTGCCACAAAGTGCCTGCCCCCTTCATCAGGCACCTTAGAGAGCCTTTCCCTCAAAAAGGACACTTTACTTAGTTATAGCGCTGTTAAAAGCTCACTCTTCTTCACAGCTCTTGTCCAGCTTTCTCTGTCCAGGGAGGACAGGAACTACTCAAAGCCAAGCTCTTAACCCAACGTAGCTCAAACCAGGAAGGATCACACATATTTGCCATCTTTTTCATTTCTGCTGTAAGTGTGAGGAGCACTGTTGCTTGTTCCATATGACTTAGTTCTAGGTGTTACATCATCACTTTATTGTTTTTATATTCACTTAGTAGCTCCAAAGAAAGCAGAGTTGTCCCTAGTTAAGTAATAAATCTGATAAAGAAGTTAGCATGAATGAACATATAAGCAAGTGCATGCTTGAGAGATCCTTTCTAGAAGTCATGAAAGTCATTTGCTCCTTAAGCAGAGGATGCTGCCCATGGAAACTGAAATGCTTCCTGAAGCAGACCTCAGTTCTATTGCTCTGCACATAACAACCACTGAAACAAACTCCACCTGTCTCCAGGTGACTACCAAACAGTGCACTAAAATATTCCAACCAGAGTGTCTTTATTCCCTGATTTCTAATCTTACAAAACATTTTGGGTCTGGTTGCCATCTCTAGCTAATAGTAGTGTGTGTATGGGACTGTCTTTATTGCCACATGTGGCAGTGGCTTCTATGTCAACAGTCTAAAGGGACTCTTAGACCGGTGGTATCACCAGCTCAAGGGAGAGCCTTTGGACACCAGTGTGGGAGAGAGCACCAGTGTGGGAATGGGGACCACACACTGATTTGTCCTGTACCTGCAGCAGAGCCACTCTGTTTGGCGATGTCCACAATAGTTCTGCTACAGCCATGCAGTCAGAGCTCCATTGGTTGCATTCGTGACTATGAACACTGCAGATGAAAGATGCAGAACATTCCTCCTCTCACACTGACCTGCTGAGTTTCCCTTACAATGCAGAAATAAGTGGCATTTGTTCTTATCACTGTAACTTCTATTTCTCAGACCTTTCCAATGTTATTCTTACCTGGAATCAGGGATATTTAGCTTCACAGGTTAGCCAGGTGTGCTAAAGCCATTGGTTGTTGTGTGACACACATGTGAAAGAGCAGATCATTTGATCACAACATAAAATTTTTGCCACTGTAAATTTTTTATCCAAAAAAAAATAAGATATGAGGCAGACACTGTTTTATTGTACCAAAGACACCCGATTTCAATTTTTCTGTCTGAAGCTTGTACAATGATTTCTCTGATGCCATGAATGTATCTGAGCACACCCAGTTGATAGACTTATTTTTCCACCCTCCTTGCAAAGGGACAAATTTCACTTTATCATGGCCCGATCCAACAGAGGAATCTGCTCCTGAATGGCACCAGTCAAGGGGAGACTGACATCTCCTTTAATTGCTTGTTCCTCTGCACCACCTCCTCCTGCACCAATAGAGCTCTTCATAATCCCTTGACTAAATTATATTTTTACAGCTGGATCCCATTAGCATTAATTCTTCTCTTCTTGACCAATATTAATTGATGTTAGTTCTCCTTCCACAATTGCTCATACCCAGTGGCAGACAATAAATCACAAATTTCCTAAATCTTTACTTCATATTTAAGCATTTCTGTTATTTACTTTTTCTTCTGTGAGAAATCTGAAGGGAGATTACACAGGAAGTTTGAAACCTATTCTTTCTATGTGTGATGGCAGTGAGAGCAGAGGAAAACCCTAAGGATCAGACTGAAGATCCATACTGTAGCAGTACCTTTTGTGCTCTGTCATTACCTGGTGGGCTGTGGTGAGGGCTGTGATGACCCTCCATTGCTTATGCAGTTATTCTGTCCCTGCTTTTTCTTGTGCTAATTAACTTTGGCCATCAGAGTTTAACCTCGTTGTGCTTTATTGCAGCCTGAAAGACTTTTGAGATAGCAAGGACAGGGTGATGGGTGGGGATGTTTAAAGGCGGTCTAGTTTTTATACCATGGCAATCCCAGCAAGCCATATAGCTGGTGATAACCTTGGATGCCGAGCATTCCATTCCATTTATTAAAAATGAGGTATATCAAGAGTTTTGCACTCAATCCTGTCCTTCCTTGACAGCTAATCTGCAGGGAAATCAGGGAAGGAAGGAGTTCAGTCCTAACCTTGGCTATTTCTCCAAGCTGCCATTATTACTGAGCTGTGTTTGCTCAGCAAATACTTTGTCAGAAGAAGAGATGATCTACTATCTAGTATCTCTTTGAAATAGTCTATTTAGGGGGAAGACCCACATAGACTTTTCCTTTGATGGCTCCATGGTTCATGCTCCAAGTTCTCTCACTGTCCTAGTTCCAGAGGTATTTTCCATTTCCTCTTTCATTTCTTCCTCCTATTTTGTCTATTCATGATAGCCATCTATGAATGGCCAACTAACTCAGTTAGTTCCCAGCTGCTGTATTTGTATACTTTAAATAGTAGGTGATGGTTCTTTTTTGTACAGTGTCAGTAAAGAAAGGGATAGAAAACAGAAGTCCTGAGTACTGTAATTACAATGTATAGGTCAAAGATATGCATGATGTGATGTTACCCAAGCTCCCACACAGTATAAGAGGCAACGAGGCCCAAGGGAGAGGCTGGGTAGAGATGCTGGAGGGTGTGACAGGATGCTTTGGTCCCGTTTCTGAGCCTAGCAATTGATGGCAGGTAACTTCAAGCAAATGTCATTAACAACTTCCTTGCTATCCCACCAATAAGGAAGTAAGAATATGACACTGTATCATGTAGAGATCTGCTAACAAGAGAAAGCCTTGTGTAAGGACTCAGTATGATCATTAAGTAAGGAATTCAACACAGTGTGTT
>JAUBOD010000433.1:3306562-3330184 GCA_032353885.1 Nothura maculosa | reverse complement strand
GAAAGGGGAAAGTTGATAACAGTAAACTAAGTAGCAGTCGCACCAAGTAAACTCATTTTGACAGCAGACAGAACTCAGTCCATCCTCATCACTCTCTTCTCTCATGAGATTTATGTGCTGCAATTTTCCTGGTTAAAATAAATCAGTTGCAGGGCGAGCACTCACTCTACAGGTATGTCCAAGGAGGCCCTGGGCTGGCCCAGACTTGCTGTTTCCAAAGGGCTGAGATAGGGATCAAGAAGACTGGAGCTCACAAGTGTTCTGACACTTTCTCATTTCCTTTTTCTCTCCCTACTCCTTCATCCTGCTAGAACCACTATGATGTTTCTATATTCCTTGTCTATTGCTTTATACAGGAGGAATCTGCTTATAGGATGAATTCAATAGGATGAATCAGGACCACTTTTGTCACCAAGCCAAGGACAGAGTCTTGTTTATCAGCAAGTCTGGTCTGCTGGCCTTCCTAGTGCTGTGCCCAACTGACACTGTGTCAGGAAAAGTGCTTTCCTCTGCTCATGTAAGTGAGTGTCATGGCGCGTTTTTCTCTCCACAGATATGTCCTTGGTCAATAGCTCACGGGCCCCTGAAAACAGGAAAATGAATCTATCCTGCATTCTTCTGTGTATCACTGTGTATTCTTAAGTGATCAATTGCTGGTGAAGTAAAATAATGATGCTGAGAGATTCAAAACTGAATCTTCTCTCCTACAATTAAAAACACTTCAAGATTCAAAAGTTTTTCCCAAGATTTCACAAAAGAGGATTGTTTTCTAGAAGAAAGTTTGCATATACAAGGATTGTGTTATAAATCATCTTTTCCATTACATATCTAATAAGTATGAGTAAATCTCATGCAAAAATATTCTTAAAATTTTTAAAATGGTCTGTGAAATATTACTGAGTTGTTCAAGGTTTAGGATAGAGGATTTTTTAATGGGATACTGTCTTTGTTTCATATCTTCATTCTTATTCAAAAAAACGTATCAAGCAGAAGATTTAAAATATTTTCTTCTGAGGTTGGTGAGTTATTAGTAAATAAATATGACGACTCTTTCTTAAATGTATAAATGCATCTAAGTGGTCTAGATGCTTCCCTGGCCTTTTCAATTATTTAATTTACTTCTTGCTCACCAACTTTGCCATTGGTGCTCACTAGGTTCAGTTTGGCATAGCCTTTTAAAAAGCTTCTTTCAATAACTGTATGCGTGGAACAGGGAAGATAACACAGTGCTTAAGACATGGGGATATCATTTGGTGGGGAAAGCGCAAGGTTCCTCTACTGCAGACTTTCTGTTTAGCCAGGCTCAATCCCTTGTGGCCTGTGAACACTTGAAATGTAATGTGGATTCAAAATGCAGGAGTGTTCCTGACAAATCTCATATGTGACTGTTCTTATGGTGGAAGCAGAGACACGGTGCTGCAAGCACGTTGAGCACAGCTCTGAAGACGCTCTGCTCTTGGAAAAGAGGGACAACCTGAAGGAAACAAGGAACCCCTCTAAGTCTTGCTGGTTCTTCAATTACCTCATTTGATAAATAGAATAAATGTGTCCTTTTTCTCCTATTCTTTGTGTATCTCGTCTGTATACACTGCTGATTCCTCAGGAGTAGAGATCGGGAGGGCTTTGATGTCGCTCAGAAGCCAGGAGAACTGCTGGAATACACATCATAGCTGAAAGACCTGGCTGCAGTTTCTCTTCTGAAAATGGATTTTTTCATGGATGCTGGTACCTTGTGTGAAAGGGAAGCATAAGTCTTTTGCACTGCTAGTTGTATGACTGACGGTAAGAAGACTGTATGAAAGAAACATGTGTTCCTCTCTTTTTCCTTGCTTTATTTTTAAATTCTGGAAACATTCTGGTCACGAGGGACAGAAGACCAGTGACCACTTCCAAGAAGCTACTGCTTTGTTTTGGTACTGCTTCCAATATTTTATGGAACGACTGCATATCATTGTCCTGTGAGCTGCCATCTGATCTCCTTAGCACCAGGAAAGGGCACATAGGCTCTTATCACATTGTAGTAGCACATGGCATTTGCAGACCTGCCTGGCACACCTCTGCTGACAGGCACACTGTTGTAAGCCACTGGAGACTGAACAAAAGGGGATAGAAAAGCCAAAGCAACCCAAAAGAGGACAAAATAAATAAATAAAGGCAACCCAAAATGCTAATGAATAAGACTCTTTCCGGGCTCTGCTGTAAGGAGATATTAAGCGTTGGGGAACACACACTTCTCACCACTCCCTCTATCTGGGAAGATGACAGGAAGGAGGAGGCCATCCTGCTTTGAGGATGAGCTGTGTTAAGCTCTTAAAATGCAACAATTTGTAAGTCTCTGATAAAAGCTCCACGTGTGGCATTGAAACTTTCCACTGCAAACCAGCATCTTTCTTGCAATGTTATCGCCTGCTGCTGCCTTATCCGAACAGCTGCCTCCTACCTACTTATCTCTGCAGAGGGGTGGGGAAAATCACAGGATATTACAAAGAGCTGCAGACCACACACATGTGCACACAGAAAGTCCTGAGCATGCAGGATTCCTAATTTCCAGTGCTGGAAGATCTCTGTTTATGAAATGCAGGATTTACCTTCAGCTTGTTCCTGCTCCTTCTGTTGATAGGAGTTAGGACACAACTGGATGTTTAATCTCCAGCAAGGTTTTACTCAGGCAAATGAACAACTCTTCACCCATCTTCCTGTGGCACAATTCCAGCTATTCCTACTTTGTAGGAGCAATCTGCTCCACGTTCAGCTCTTCCCAGTGGAAGAATCTTTGAAACATTGCTCCCAGGCTGGCTGCCAGAGTGAAGATGCCCACCTCAAGGTTAAAAGCACATTCCTGGGTCCCTTGTGCATAGGAGGTGATAAACAATTACCTCCACTTGGAAAATCTCAAGTTGGGAAGTATGCCTGGTCAGCATTGCTGAATCACAGCAGCAGATCCTTAGTATGCAGCTATGCTGGACATGTTGCCACACTGATGCTTTGGCATGGAAGAGGCACACCATGAGTTTCTCACCAGTCCTGCTTGAAGTATGTGCTTATCTTCCCCATGCAGTGCTTTGCTGGCAGACAAGCACATGTGGATGACAGAGAAGCAACCTATTTTTGCTGCCAGTGATCCTACAGGGGCCTCCATCTCGGTATCCATGTGTCCCCAGCACCTCCATGACTTGCCAAGTGTTTGATGCAGCACATGGTCCCTCTGAGTCATGCTGTGGCAGTGGGTGATGAGGGCATCCTGCACAGCTACAATAAGTGGGTCGGGTCTCAGCAGCAGTGATCCTGTGCCCGAGGCAGATCTCTGTTCAACGCCATATTGAGCCAACTCCGCCAAGGTGGCATTTGTAGCAGCTTGCATTTGCTTAGTTTGATATGAAGTCTTCCTAGCACCTATCTGAAGTATTCTCAGTCATAAGTGTGTGAACCCAGAGTGGTTTTCCTTGCTTTACCACAACTTAGATTTGCGGGAGTGAGGCCAGGATAGAACCCAGAGGACTCACTCGTAGGAGAGTTTCAAGAACACACAAGTGGGTCAGCGAGGCCCAGTGCACCCAGAGACGCTGCTCTCACACCTGGGGTCCAATCCTCCAGCAGCCTATGCAAGAGGTAGCTGTGGCTCTGGAAGCAGAAGTTGGCCCAGAGTGTTAGTTTTGTTGGGACAGCTGTACATTGCTACGGGATTTTCAGCTCATTATTCCCTTAAACTTCCAAACTGAATTCAGCCCAGGCCAAGTAATATGCTCTGTTCAGAATCTTTTCACATTGCATTATTTCTTCCTTACCAAGCCATTTTACAATCCTCTCTTCTTTAGATCATTCTTCTAAATCATCACAAACTATTTGTCAATAAGGAGAGCACTAGAGATTTTTGATAATTTTCCATAAATTTCAGTTGTTTGCAGAAGACACAAATCTCTACAACATGGTGTTTTCTAAATTTTTGTTTTTCAGAATCTATTATTTATGGTGCACTAACTAAAATCCCATGGATTTTTTTGTATTTTAAATTTTGGGACAGTCCAAAGTTCAGTTTAATCCAACAGCAAAAATTCTCCTAAACTCAATGAGAGCATTGAGCTGAAAAGTTGTAGCATTTTTTTAGCTCACAATACACATATTTCTAATATAAAGCATGATACATAGGTTGCAATCTTTGTTATTTTGCACCATGAACCATGAATTGATAAAAAAAAAATAAAGCTCAGATGATTTAGAACTTTTTAAAATCATCCAGAAACATAGATGACAACTCTTTAGTTTTCTGAAAGTTATCATGACTTTTTAAATTGTTTTCCTAAGAAGCTGGCCCAAGAGCCCTGCCAGTACTTGGGAAGCTCATCTTTCTGACTCATGTGGATTGGGAAAGAAAAAAAAACTTGCAAATATTAAAATTGAAGGTTCAAAAATAGCAAGCAGCTAAAAAAAATCTTATTATCTAAACATCTCTGATTCATGGAGCCTAACCCACTAGTAATAAGCAGGATTGCAAAGCCTTATTAAAAATCTGGACTCAAACTAATCCTCTGTTGGAATCTGACATCTTGGGAGTTACAGTAGGAGATGCTGAAGGTTTTCAGCCAGAAAGGCAATGGTGAATCTAGCAAGAAAACCCTTTCTGTATTGATTTCTGCATTCACCTTCAAAGAGACATAGGGAAGATTTTTGAGCTGCCTAAAACTTGAGATGTTGTTTGAAACCATTTGCAAAGATTCATGGCAAGATTAAGATATTTTAAGACATTTTTAAGAAACTTCCATGCCTATAAACTGAGTTTAAAGAAGTGCAGGAATGTTTAAATAGTACAGTAGAACTTAACAGGTTTAAATCTAATTGATTTGAAATCACTTAGAAAATATTAGACTCTTCTAAGGATCTTCCTTAAAGATCTTATTATCTTATCTTATCTTTAATAAGGATCTTATCTTAAAATAAGGATTTTCATAGCAGGTGCCTTAGCGATCCTAGAGAATACTGTGAAATGTAAATAATTTATGACTGTGCTGTGAGGAAGGTTAGTTATTACAAATAATCATTTTTTTAGTAATGTCAATTGGATTGTTTTGTAAGGTCAGCCTGCTCTATTTAAATGCTCTTATGCCAACACCTTTTTTCTTAACCAAGCTCAATGTTTTCCTGGTCCTCACCTTTTTAGTAAAGCTCTACAAAGGATTTGCAAGGGCACCTGAATCCTTGTGAAGCCAGTCTGGCTTCAAGTTTCGTTATGAGCTTAAAACTCAACACAGCTTGGCCCAGAAGTTCAATAGAGTTCATGAACTTTTCCAGCAAAACTGAATTGAGATATGATTTGGTGTTACAACTACACAAATTACATGGCTTCAGCATACAGCAAACCTTCGTAAGCCTGAGCACGAAGCCAAGCAAATCAGAGCCAAGGTCTCTCCCCTCCCCTTCCACCCTCTTCCCATAAAGGCTGGGCATTGACTGTGTGTCCCTCAGTGGCTTTCGTGTTGTTGTCTAAAAACAGAATCAATCTTTAAAGAGCTTTAAGCCATCCAATTGTGCTGACTTGTCCGAAAAAACAGCCAATCTCATGATGTTGTCCAAAATTTTAAAAAAAGAACAAAGCAAAAAGCAGATGCTCAGACTTAAGCATTGTGATTTTTGTTTTGTTGACCAAATAGCTGGACTGATCTCCACATGTTGCTGAGAATACGTTCCTGGTTTCAATCAGAGCCATTGTTTAGATGGCCAAATGCAAAGAGTAAGAAAGCTAATGTTGGATGCCCCTTAAAAATCCTGCCCATCAGCTGCAGGGGTAGTGGAGACCAAGTGATGCTGGAAGAGAGAACCAGAAGATGAAGGGAGCCCACTGCACACCAGGGAATGATGCACAAGGAGCTCAGAAGGCTGCAGAGTGCAGGAAGAATTTGGTGTCTTCTTCATCTCCCACCATCCATCTTCCAGCCTTGTGTCTTCCTGATCCAGCTAAAACTTGCTAAATTCATTTTTCCGTGGTTTCTTGCTAGTGTGGAGCATCTCTTTACCCTTGGCCATGCTCTGTAACCTGCTTGAGTGTCCCAGAAGTACCCCCATCAGCATTGCTGTAATTAAGCCACTTAGACACTCCATCTGTACCTGTGTTTTGATTTGAGATGGCTTGAGTCAAGTACAGGCCTGGAAATGAGGCCTGGAAACTTCATTCCATCACCAGCTGCTAGATATTTGAAAGCCAAATGTGTTGTTAGGATGTGGTGGCCATCAACCTCCCTGGTACACGTCATGGTGCCACATGAAACAGGGATGTGATACAACATCTCCTGGCAGCAACTGGAGATCAGTGACCTGTTGCTATTATTTCAGTACAAATGCTGGGTGCCTACAAGGTTTCTGACATATTAGTTTTATGCTGCATCATTCTAGTCAGGCCAGCATAAAACTAAGTCAGACATGTCTGTTCAGAGAGAGCCACATTGGAATCAACAAAACACTCGGCTGTGCCAGATATGCAGCTTGAAGCTGCATGCAGCTGCATAAAGAGCAGCATATGCACCTCTAGAAAAAGCAAGAGGTAATCATTGCAATAAAGCTGAGGTGTAATTTGTTGGTAAACACATACAGTCAAATACTTCTGGCTCTCTTCTAGTGGGCAGTGTGTGCCTGTGTCCAGGAGTAGCTGGGTTAATAACGTCTTTAACGTGTTGTGGTCTGTGTCAGTGGCAGTCACTTGTCATGTTGCTGCCAACTGGTACAAAACTGTGTCAAGTGAGTCAAAGCCAAGGCAAACATACTTTGTGAGCTCATGATGTCTTAGATCATGCTGCTGGTGAGCTATCTGAAACTTGGGGACTGCCTTGGAGGGCTTGAAATCATTGAAGCTAGTCTTCCCAATGTGGATTTTGGATTGTTCTGTTGTCTTCCCTGAAAAAAAAGTAGAAAATATTGATTCAAAAGAAAATGTTCACTTGAACCATGCTGAGGTCAGGATATGATAAAAGCTTTGTGTGCAGAACTGTTTGTCTACAAGCCTAGGATTTTAACACGGGTCCAGAGGAAACAAAACAAATAGTTTTCAGGACTGGTACACTGCAAAATGCAGTTTGGATGCCAGAGCATAAAATGCCTGCATTACAAGAGAAAGCAATGTATCAGAGGTGTATGAAGACACCCTCCTGGCCACCTTTGCCCTTGTGAGGTTCCTGTAGTCCTTACCTGTCAGAACAGAGTGGGATGCTGGTCAGAGGTGGGAGGGAAAGCTGTGCAGAGGCTTTGGGTTTGGGGGAGGTCGTTTCCTGTGTTGGGGGTTGCGAGGAGAAAGTTCAATGGCACTGCAGGAGCACCACCCTCAGCAGAACTGATCTGCTACTCTGGCCAGAGAAACCAGGAGCACAACAGATATTGACTTCCATAGTGCCAGTCCAAGCATCAGTATATGAGAAGGAGCAGAGATTTGAGACTCCTCCAAGCACGTGTGAGCTGGTGTGTTGTGTGCAGTGAGAGTGGCTGTCTCACGGCAGCTCTTTTGGGCTGCCAGGACAGATGATGATGGAGTTAGGCAGCATCTGTGGAGGCAGAGCTCACATCAGAGGACTGAACAGTTCCTTTGTGCTCATCCACGCTTCTGGCATGGAGAGGTAGAGGAGGCAGGGTGGGGAAGGCCAGTCGGGCCTGTACTCCCTCTACCTGCTCTGGCAGTGAACAGAGCAGCTCAGGCACCTGCAGTCGTGGTCAAAACTTTCATGAGTGCTGAATCCTCTGAATCCCTGCATACACATTAGACTAGTGGCTAGACAGGAATTTTTCAAAGTATGTCCCTAACTCGCTTCTGGTTTCGTCTCTGTGCTTCCTTTCCTCTGATGATAGCACAGTGCGGCATTTGCCACGCTGCCAAACACGGAAGAGCGGGGCTCCAGCGTGCACAAACACAGAGCGCGGTGTCTTTGGCAGCTCTCACAGCAGCCGTCTCAGGTTTCCTTTCATTTTAATGGTTCACATACCTCTCTCCACGTCTGTGTCTGATTTTCAGGGCACGACCTTGATTTTACATCAAACGTTCCCTATGTCTCTCCTCATCCCGCTTCTGTCTGGCTAAATTACTGAAACTAGGGCTGATCTTTCTATTAAAATGTTTGGGTTTTATTATTTTTCTAACCCAAAGCCCATCTAAAATGCAAAGCCTTGCCCATCCTTTCCTCAAAGGCTCCTGTGCTTTGATTCTCCCTTTTCCTCACCTCCACCAACAGACAGCTGCGAAGTGAGGTGGTTTCACAGAGGCCGAAGCTTGAGGGACATAATATCCTTTGTATATTCTCCAATACACAGGTCGTTGCTACAATTTGCTTCTTGTTGTTCATAAATCAGTTCATAAACACTCAAAACCTGGTTCATTTCCCGTGTCACCAGTGGCCATGCTAAAAAAATACAGATATGTTACTGCTGTTACTATTACTACTATAGAAGTAGCCCCACTCAAAGGAGAGGGACATCCCTATTCCTTGGTGTGATTACAAACTGGGATGAGGAACTGTCTTGCTCTACCTCATCCTGTGCTTTTGGGGCTGAGCACTTGGCACCTGATAAAGGCTAAAATCAGGTATTTGATCCACAGAGGGTAAATGGGGGTTGTTTTATTCCTAACATAGCTTTTAGTCTAAACTGTACTCATAAAGCCAGGTCCTTTCACACTATGCCTAGAACCACAGCATTATTCTGCATTCAAAATGATTGTGTTAATTACCCCATTTTCCAGCTTGGACCCACAGCAATATTAATAATAGCAATATTGGAAAGTAATGCTGCCTCAAAATTCAGTCTGGCTTACTTAACACTAGGCTGACTTCCCCCTAATGTTTTTAATTTGGGGATCTAGAAAACCAGGTGCTTTCTGCTGCTTAATGGCTGTTTTTTGGGCCCTGTAACAGGGGGACATCCCCTTTTCCTTTGAAGCGCCCTGAGCTGCCCCTCACCACTGCACAGGGATGTTTTATACCTGTGGTTTAGGGAACGCCCCAAGACCTTTTAGAGTGAAAGGTGACAGATGCTCTTGCTCCATGGTAAATTTTCCTCAAGTTTTCCTATTCACTGCATACTTCTGATGTGGAAGCTGCAAGCAAGGATGAGAAGCCACATTTCAAGTCCCTGGGCTTGAACACGGCTCTCAGAGGTAGGTTTGGATCATCCTAGCACAGAAATGACACCTGGCCCAAAGATCCAAGATTTAGGACTAAGTTTCCATAGGACCAAACTTTAGGACCATTCATCCAGTGTTACTGGGAGGTAAAACTGGGTCTTAGACTCAAACCTTACAAGGACTTGATTTAGAAACAAATGTGAAAGGGAGCTCTCCTAAAGAAGGTAGGGAAATCCATTGAGAAAATAAGTTCACAAATAATCTGTATAGACTGCCTAGAAAGCTCGAGAGGAAGGCATATTTTTACAATTTCATTAGCACTTATGATTTTGACTCCCATCTACAGGAAGTCTCGAATGCTGGACATTCCAAGTTGTTTCAGGATCAGTATATTTTTCAGTATACATTTTCCACCTCAGATTTCATCCCAGTACCTGCCTTAACCTGAACTCATTTACCTATAGTCCTTAACAATGCTTCAGATGAACAGGAGCTTAGGAAGAAAAGGAATCCTGGAGACACAACCAGAGACAAAAGATCCCTGTAGAATTGTTTGTGAAGAACTGGAGGGTCTGCAAAAGCCGCTGGAGTCCATGTCTCAGTCCTATGGCACTCCTAAGAGCTGAGAAGGGCGTGTAGATGCCCATGCAGCTTGCCTTACTCAAATCTATAACCTCTGGGCTCAGAAAGAGCTTTGTTCTGATGCTGATCAGGCTTTTAGGACACCACATTAAAGGCAAGCAAGCAGACCGATCAGGAAGACTTTAAAAAGATAAGAATAAAAATATGTGCCTCTACTTTCACCGAGCAGCTGTACACAAAACCACACAGTTGGATGCATGGGTGCGAATGACTACAGGCCCTATATGAGCATATGCAACAGCAGAACGAGCCCCCATGGGCTGCCATGACCACTGTATAACCCATGTGGCCCTACGATCTTTACTCCTCTACTCCCTATGCAAGCACTGCTTGAAGAAAGCTCTGCCAACAAAGCCCCACTGTGAACTCCCTGATTTTTAACCCATGGGGTGACCTTAACAAAGTTCAGCCTGGTGCATGCAAGATGTTCTGGGAAGATTCCCCTCCCTGCCCCTCAGGGCCATTGCGTGCTGTCACAGGCCTTCACTAATTGGATACATCTGACCTACCGGTGTCTTTGAAAGTCCTCCAAAGGTCTGTTTCAAGAAACACATTTGGTTTCACACTGAATTTACAGAGTGAAAGTTTTACCAGCTGGAACATTCTAAACCAAAGCTGATCTTTCCATAATGAACAAATCATATATTGGATCCAGATACCTCTTGGTTTCAACTTTCCTCTCAACTTATCCCACTTATTACCTTTTGTGGGGAGAAGAATGGAAATTGTAAAGAACTTAAATCCACAGTCTTGGCAAGAGACTTATTAAAAAATAAACAAGCAATGATTCTGTCTTCTTGCCTAAAGGCTCCTTTTATGTCTTTGACGGCTTCTCAGTAAATTTCAAGCCAAAAGCAAATTGCAATTAAATGAGATCCTCTGAGTGTGAACGGTGAAGTGGCACCCAAAGCAGAGGCTCTGCTAGCAAAACATACAATAATCACCGTCATTTTAACTTGCTTCTTAAAAGAGTCTTTTCTAAAGCTCCCTGAAGCTACTGCAAAGCCTCCCATCGACTTCAGAATGCTTTTTTTTCCAGGTATAATTTTCTCTTCCAAGATCTCTAAGCAAATCATATAGGAAGCAATTGACATTGTCCTAGTTATTAGGAGAAAGGCTGAGGCACAGAAAGGTGAGTTGAGGGAAACTTATTAACAGAGCAGGTAATAAAATCTATTCCTCCTGAACCCCAGGATAATCCCATATCTTTCAGATCAGGCTACATCCCCCATCTGCACATTGTTGTGTGAGGACAGAAATTTTCTATTTCAATTAATTTAGGCTTAGTAAAAAGGAAAAGAATAGCATCCTTTGTGCTTTGGATCTACTCAGGTTGAGATTAATGACCCAGACAAGAAAATTCTATTTGAATTTCATTTATGCTACTGAGCAACATCTTGAATAATTTGGGTTTTGCAAATTATGTATCAAAATGATGTATCTAAAAGACAAGTCTGATTTCACATATTCAAACATCACTAAACATTCAGATAAGTCATGCTGACAGTAAATTCAGAGAGTCCCTGCATGGGCAACAGACCTATATTACAAAATGCAGTGTAAGTCTTCACAACAATATTAGCTTGTTTCTAGATGGAGCTGATGAAACTACTGATGATAATGCAGAAGACTTCAATAATATTTTTGTTCTGTATTTGAAAAGAAAAAGATTGTATGCTCATATCATGCAAGGATGATAAAGTGCTTTCCAGTGCATCACTGTGAAGAATGATAGAAAACAGCTGTTAGGGATAAACAAATCTAAGCTGCAAACCCTAGATAACATGCTCTGAAGTCCTTAAAGAGCTGTCTGGGAAACCTTTGTCTTGCTGGCATTCATTTTTAATAACACTGGCAATGCCAACAAAAATCCAGGGGTCTTGAAACGGTCTAATGTGCCAGCATTTAAAAAAAAGATAGGGTAGGAATAGTCTGACAGCAATCATAGACTAGACAACGGAGGAGATGACATGAGAGCCAAATGCTACACAAACAGAAAGGAGAAAATCAGTGCTAGTCAAGAGAGTTTCTTGGGAAAAACAAGACCTTGTCAAATGTCATTTAATTCTTTGATGAGTTTATAAATGCAATTAATAGCGGTAGCTTCTCAGAGGTGGTATGTCCTAATAAGACATCACTGGGCACTGTGCAGCACTTCGCTGGAAGAATGAGCTTTATGAAGCAGCTGCAGAGAATATGTGAAATGGTTGAGGGACCAACCATTACTTACTGACAGGCTCTAGCGAAGGTGACACAGAGTGGAAGTAGTTCTGGTTGAGCTCCACAGGGACCTCCTTCAGGTCTGACACTTTATAGCATTTTTCTGCCTGTAGTGATCTGGACAAAAATAAAATATTGCTACTGACAAATTTTGTAGATGACAATAAGACCTGGGTGCTTTCCAAGTTTTATCCAGCTTGTGGAAGGGATGGCCGAGGAGGAACACAGAGGCAAGACCACAATGAAGTGATGAAAACCTGTTATTATATTGAACCAACCCATACAACTTTTCTTCAGTTAGCGCGGACCAGATTCTCCTTGGTTTTGAGAGGGACCATGCTTCTCACATGGAGCACTATGAAGCTACTTTTACCCAGCAAACAGCATCCTAGTTGCTCGATGAGTGCTTTGAGTTATTGTTGCTCTAGTTTGTTGTTGCTCTTGTTTTTCCCTTGCAGCTTGCATGACTACAGCACTCACTCACTGGTTTGGGTTGCTGTGCAGTATATGGTGAAGCAGTCCCTTAGTGCAGGCAGTTCCCTCTCCCATAGGTGCTCCTGGTAGTCGTGGACTGTAACATCCACAGATTGAAGTTAACATTTGTTTCCATTAAAAAAAACTCCCTGGAGCGCCCCCATGCCAGGAGTCATGCTGCCAGAGCACAGCCCTGCACAGCAGTGCTGTCCTGGCAAAGGCATTCACTCACTGGTGTCGGGAGCCAACATTTTTCCTGGATTTTTTTATTCCTGGCACTCGCAACCAAGCTGTGCACCGTCCCGCTCCAATGGCACGCACAGAAATCACGCAGCCCTGGCAAGGCTGGAAACCTCAGCATCTGGAGGAGCTTGAACGAAGGCACCACAGCCGGGGCCAAGGCCTGTTTGCAGCTGATGAGGTATCCAGGTGGCGAGCAGGCAGGACTTGCGGGGTCTGGTGTAGGTGATCAGGGACCATTGCCAAAGGGTTATGAACCATGGCTGCAAGATGCATGGGAGGCAGGGAACTTGCCCGGTGCGGATCACATACCCTGCTTGGCCTGGGGAGCCAAGAGGAAAAGGAACCATGGCCTGAAAAGAGCTGGTGTGCAGCAAGGGAGAGGCTGAGATAGCACGGACTGATCCTTTTGTGCAAAGCGGAGGGATCCCTAAAAGGTCAGTTGGTTCCTCAGCACGGAAGAGCTGTCCCTTCAGCAGCAGCAGCACAGGCCACTGTCTGCTTTCTCATCACTTACACTGTTCCGATTTTAGTGCATCAGAAAAAAGCTTATGAATGTGAATAACCTAATGAGTATTTGCTATTTAGCTTAGATAACAGAGTTCTCTTCTAAAAATAAGGGGGAAAAAAAGCCCCTCTTTAGGAAAAGAAAATCCTTTTCTCTCTCGCACATAGGAGAAACCAAGGAGAAATACAGCTGGGAAAAACTGATTTGGATATGGTTTCTTTAATGTAGCCACAAATTTAGGAAGAAAAAAGAAAGAAATGCTTTAGGATAAGAAAATTCTTCAGATTTCTAAATATAGCAAGAAAAACATGAAAGGGATAAATGCTTCCTATTTATGAACATTTCAGTATAGTGTTCCTGGGAGCAATGGGAGCTTTTTTTCTTTTTTTCCTGGTACATTATTTAAATGCTGTCATGTTTATTAATATTTTCCAATTGGCCTAAGCCATCATTACAAAGGGAAACAATAAACAACTGTATATTTAGCAAATTCGACATCCACCGAGAGGAAGTGTTTATTGTGTGGCAGGATTAGCTACACATGCTGCTTCTCAGTAAGTTGAGCACTTAGGAAAACCCTGGAGACCCCCAAGGCCCCCTGGTCTCCTACCCTGCCTGGCAGATAACTGTGTGGAAGGGAAATTGGTGCACAAACATGAAAGGAGTCGGGGGAAATTAACTACTTGCCATGCCCTGGAATAGCAAATATCCAAATAATCAGTGCCTCCCACCTGCCCTGCTGTCCTGAGAAGCTCATTGAGATTCAGAGTGAAACCCGGCCGGTGCTGCCAGGCCTGGGCATCCCGGCGCAGGGGACGGGTGGCTCGGAACGAGCACCTGCTTCCTTCTGGGATGGGATCCAGCGAGCGCCCGTCACCACAGCCATCCAGACAGAAAAGCCCCTTCATGGCCCCCGATGAGCTCATCTGTGGGAGAAAAAGGGAATATTCAAGCACAGGCGTCTGGATCAGCACCAAACTTGTTAAAAACTTGCCAAGCATGAAGCCACCTCACTTTCTTACGCTGCACAAGCTGAAATGTGGAGGGAAGAGAAAGGGATGAATTGCTCCTGTTTCTTCCCAGGAGTTCCTCATGGGCACAGGGAGTACAGGACAGGAACAAATGTCCTCTTTGGTTGTGGCTAGATTTAAGGCTCAGCCCCTGTCCATGGCACTTTCCGGTACAATGAGGCTATTCCTGATCCACTGGTCGCACTAGTTGAAACCCAGGGAAAAGAGATTACCCCATTTGCCAAAAGCTAAATACTGATTTCCAAGGTAAAAGCCCCTATGATCCCCCAAGAACGACGTCTTCACTCTGTCCCCACACTGCTCACAAGCAAAAAGTGCTGAGAGTCAATCTGGGAAGCAGCTTGGCTAGCACAAGACGCAGAGATGCTGTCAGATTTAGGACTAGTTAGACTCATCATCTCTAGTGTGCTGGTTCCTGCAACTGTTCAACTGAATCTCTCTTATGCCCAGGGTAGAGCTTGTTCTACCAGTGGAAAAATATATGTCTTCACAGCAAATTTTATTCTAGCAGATGAATCACAGCCTTTTTCAAATGTTCTGCTGCTCTCAATCAGGATTAAGTACTGAATTATTACTATACAGCACTTCTAACAAAGAGCACAATTTTACAGTCTTTTGTTCAATGTTTTTAAAGAGAATATGAAGCTAAACGAAGCAATAAGCTCCAGCCCTGACAGGGTTTTTTCTTAGCTGATCTTTGGAAGGATCTCAGAAGTAGTGCATGGTCTCCCAGGTCTCTCACGGTCCCATGGTCTCCCGTGGAAAACATGGCTGCAAGTCTGCAGAAATCTTCCTCAAGCAACTTAAGCAAGAGTTTGTTCAAATTTGGCCTAAGAGGTAACATTCGCTAATCTAGTAAGACTGGTATCCTGACTTGTCTGTTCACAGGCCTGATCGAGTAGCAAATTTCTTGCAGGTAAGGCCAGTAATGCAGTCGCAGAGATAGATGTGAGGGAGCTGGGGGAGCTAGCACAACTTATATCCTAAACCTAGCCTCCAAGCGCTGAAGTCCTGAGGCTGTAAGCTGTAAACCCGCTAGTACCTTTCAAGAGAGGCTCTATTCTGCAGTTTCTGTGGACAAACAGCACCTACCTGTAAAGGAAAGCACAAAAGGGAAAATTCATTGTTAGCAAAGTGCTTTGCAGTCCTATTTAAAAGTGCTCTGAGATGGTCTGAGAGATGCAAATGATCATTAGGCTCTAGTCTTTGTGTTCCGGCAATTCTGTCAAAGAGTAAAACAATCCGCATGAGAATCAGGTTGTTGCTCTAGCCATGTCTGTTCATTTGGATGACTTATTTTCAAAGGAATGATGCTTATCTGGTCCATCGATTGTCAAACAGGACTTTAAAAAAATTTCCTCCCTCCCATTGTCTAAAGAGGGTATCGATTATCCACAGCTCAGTGCCAATTAAAACAAAAAGATCTGAGTTATCCTTGGCTCAGCCCCCTGATGTTACACTCCACTGCACTAAACCAATTCCTCACAAGCCTCCTATTTCCCAAAAGAGCAGTGGCCCTGTAAGTCCAAAATTGCATTTTCCTTAAACTCTCTCAAATCTATGGGTACCAGATGGCACATCGCAATGCCAGATTTTCTGCCTGTGCTGTTTCAGAGTAAGGCATCCATATTTTCAAATACGTCTCATACAAAAGCTTTGTCAATGTCTTTAGAGCACAAGTGGCCTTCTGATGATGTCAATGTCACAGCATAAGCCCTGTGGGCCCATCCTCATCCATAAATACTGGTTATATCACAGTGTGCCAGGATTTCTCTGTGCAAACACAGGGATAGATGTATCTCTGACTTCAGGTCACTGACCTGCAGGGACTTGCCTGATTTGCCTCCTGTTCACAGAAGAGGACTGAGTAGATCATGGTCACATAGGACATTCACGCCTGAGCTAAGAACTGCTCTCAGATCTTCAGAAGCTTTGGTCCGATCATGTTCTTCCTCTAAAATGGCCTTCATTAGTTACGTTCCTCACAGGCTAGTTCTCCTTTCCATCTTTGCAGGGCAAGTGTCTTGTCTAGATGACAACAATTTATATTGCTGTCATTAATCTTTAAAAGGCTTTGGTTTACTTTGGATTAGAAATTACTTTACTAGGTTCTATTGCTACATTTACACAAACATGACCAGGGTTGATTTTTGAGATTTTGTTTTATTTTTAAATATTTGTGCCAAAAATTTGTGTACTAAAACTGTATACCTCATATACAGAATTCCAGGGAACTGCTTGCAGCAGTTGAAAAATCAACTTGTTTTCAAAACAGCTTTTATAGTGGTAACAACAAAAAGCCTTTAGCTATAGCAGCACTAAGGCTACCACCTGGAGAAGCACTACAATGTTATTACCTTTCCTATTTGTCAAATGATGCTGCAATACTCTGCTTGATTGACCTGTACCCTGACACTATATTTTACACCAGTTTAAAATTTCTCTAACAAACAGTCATGATTTTCTCCTTTTCTTCTTCTACCTAAGAAAGTAGATTAAATTGAAAGCTGCTTGTGAGAGGTTCAGCCCCCAGGGCAAGGAAAGTGAGATAATAAACATTTCTGTAAAATCTTGTATCCGTGATATTGTGGAAGTTGTGATGCATATGGTAGCAGTGCCCTTTGCACTGACAGAGTTCAGGCAAAGCACTCATTCATCACTCTCTTAGAGCAATTTCATGCTGGAAATATCCAGGGGGATAGTGAATCAGCCAGAACACTAGAGTGCCACTCAGCAGGCAAAGAAGGTAAAAAAGGGCAAATTTAAACAACGAGAGAGGTTTTGAATGTCATAGGTTGGTGATCATCCAGAGTCTTCCAGTTAAAGAGCAGGGATAAACTCACTTCACCCACATTTACATATCAGTCGTATTACATCTCAGCTTATCCTCTGGGCTCTCTCCAGAGGAGAGATAGAAGGAGACACTTGTTAAGTGTGATTCATCTGCCTGATGTTCGAGGTGGGTCCTTGGCTGCAGTGACTTGTGCACAGAAATGCCTGTTTGATAACTACAGCTAAGCTGTAAATATCTAAGTTAAGTCCATCTAAAGGGCAGTGAATCTCAGCAGAGTTATCTTTTTAAAGGAGAGCTCCAGATATTTTTACATTAGCTTAGTGTGAACATTGCTTGGCAGTATTCTGTATCATGTGTCAAAACAGCACTTGTCTTAAAATCCGTGAAAACAATGTACTTTTTAAAACGTGTTTTTTATGAATTCATTTTGGTAGTGATCATAATTATTCTGCACATCTCTAGTGAATCTATAAGCTCGTCCCTTACAAGGCCTATGCCTGCGTATTGATCTTGGTCGATTATAAAAGTACATTGGCTCAAGCTCATTGTGTGGTCAGCAAGCAGAAATAGTACCCTGTGGCTTGTGTGGTCTGCCACTAGCGAGTGACAGAGCTCATTACTTAGTATTGAAAAGGCAGACATGTTTCATAAACTCAGGAAATTCAGCAATGCAAAGTCATTCTATAACTCAAATCCAGTTAGACTGGATCCATCCTACTAGCGTCCAATGTATCAAACTATAGAGATGGTCAAACTTCAGATGTGGGCATCGGAACAAGCTTCCCTGACAGGATGGATATACCTGGGGCAGGAACACTATCCTATAGTCACAGCTAAGAGGTGGCCGCCTTAAAAAATAATGTATGTAGGATGTGCAGGCACGTGTATCCCTCCGAAAGTGTGGTGGTGGGTGTCCATCAGAAGACAAGAACGAACATCAGTCATAGCAGTTGTCTGTATACAATGGGTTAATCAGCACTTCTGTGTTTAAAGCAGGTCATTCTTGCTGCTCTTGTGTAGGCTTGGAAGGACTGGTGGAAAACGAAATGATTCCTGCAGGGGAGAGCAATGCCACCTGGAAGTGGCCGCAAAAGGCAACAGGAATTTTCGTCCTTGGCCTCTACAGGATTGAGTGCTGGCCCTGAGCAACCAATGTTATTGCTGGATTTATTTACACCCATGGCATAAATAGCTCTCCCTCTCCAGAAGACACGTAATGCTTCTGGAATTCGACAAGTGGGAGGCACGAGTGGTCTCGGGAAACGCCAGGCCCCTGTAGACAGGTTCACGTGTGCACGGCCACGATGTGGCCCCTCGTGCACAGCAGCACCTCCGGCACCACGCTCTCCCATTCCCCAGTGCTCCCAGCTGCCTGTCCTGCCTGCCACACACCACATGACATGCCCTGTCCCTACCCAAACTCTGGGAAAAAAAAAAGGGAATTTCGTTAGAAGGTAAAAAGAGTGGTTTGTGGAGTTAGTTTGCAAATCCGATATGTTATCAAAATATTAAAAAGTAAATTTTCTATTTCATGAGATAAAAAGAGACTTTCACAAGAGGGCTGCCATTGGTGAAGCAAAAAATTGCTTTGCTTAAGTTGCAGTTCACCTAAACTTGATGTTTTTGCCTTTGCTGTTGCTGTGTTTCACCCAGAAGGACCTGGTACTCATGTCCACCAAATCCAAATGGAGCATCCAAAATAAACGATAAAAAAAAATATAGATATGAAAAGCACACATGGCACAAAAGGATAATTCTAGGAATGGAGATAGTGCTCCTGAAAAGAAATAAATATCATTGTAACAGAGGGATGGCATGAGAGCTGTGCTGCCCAAGTTAAAATTGGCGGGTTTGAATGTGCTGCGAAGGATGTGCCCTGGGATCAGTACATGTGTCTACCCCTTAGCTACATGCCGGCTGTCACTGTGTTCCTGCACAAGCAGCTTGGCATTGGCCACAGCAGCAGGGAAACACCCTGTGCGTTGCAGGTGGGAAGTGCAAAGCCCCTCAGGAGCCGATGCGCTGAGCTCGCCAGCAGAACAGCCAGCACTGGCACATGGCTTCCTGGCAGTATCTTTGTAGATACATCTGCCTGTTTTACGAGGCTGAGAGCAAGGCCTAGTGCTTTGCTTGAGGTCTGTGCAGTGCCTAGCGACAGGGCACCATGGCCCTCATTTAGGTCCCAGAGAGGTATCACGACACAAATAAATGCTCAGAACATCATGTGTTTGTACCTGTCGTTAAGCAAGGCTACAAAAACACAAAAATATAGCTTTTTTTTTTTTAATATGCCAGGAAGTGCTGTGTACTGAGCTCCGCAAACCTGGCGTCTGCGCCTGCTTCCCGGGAAGCCACGGGTGCGCTGCCGGCAAGGCATCGCGGCGCGGGGAGTGGCTCTGCCAAGAAGGCCGCGCGCCTTGGCAAGCCACCTCGTGCGCTTCGCTGGAAACAGCGCTGCTGCTGCCAAAACACACACTCAGCGCTTGGATTCGGCAGTGCTGCATCAGCAGCTCGTAATCAAGTCGACGTGGGGCTCATTGTTTATTGGGAGGAAAGAGGAGGGGGATTTGACCGGATTCCGCGCAAAGCAAATAAGCCAGCAGAGAGGGGCTGGGTCTCTCGCATGGCAGGGAATCATTGCGGCCAACAGGCTCGTGACAACCCGGAGCACGACCAGCCACCCCCTCCCCATGTGGCTGAGCTGGCGGAGTGTGAACAGGGGGAAGGAAAACCTGGATCAAAGTCTGGGCAGGATGTGAGGGAGGAGCACGGAGCTTGTTTGTGCAGTGCAGGGCGTGTGGAGGAGCTGTCAGCAGAGGAGCGGGGAGAAAGGAAATATGGAGGGAGGGGAAGGTAAATGCTATAGAATGTAATATATAAACTGCCAATCATGTCCATGATGGTTTGTGCTTGGAATGTATGGCTTTCATCTGGGCTCTTTATTTCTCATGCATTTCTTCACTTTTTGGCCCGAACAAAGCTGATTCCCAAAGGACACAATATATTGGCTTTCCAGCCTCCTCTGTTTATTGCCCTGGGTTCCTGGCTGAAGTAATGCTGATTATTTGCTTGTTTTGTTTTGCTTTGATTCTTAGGATTTTGGACTGCTGCATCCCAAGTGGCCTGAGATATTATGATCTTTTCATTTTGGTGCCTGCTCCAGACACTGCTGTGGGCTCACAGGAGTCCTGCCATGTGAAGGGGTGGCCTCCTAAGGAGCAGGCATGCCACAGGGAGCTGCTTTTCAGCCCTTTCTGACCGTTCGTGGGGGCTGGAGAGCACAGTAAGCCTGAACTCTAGGCGCTGGAAGGTGGCAGAGGTGAAGGAGTTGTGGGAAGACACCATCTTGATCCCTTGAGACCCTCTTCTTGCATCCAGCTGCCTCTTTGGCAGTTTGCCCCCTGCCTTGCCCAGCACCATATTTAGTGATGCCATATTCAGACCTACTCGCCACCCTGCATCCCTGGTGAGTTTGATGGAGGAGGCAAACATGAAAGACGTTGGTGGTGAGGAGTAGCCTACAATATACAGCACCCACCCACCACAAATGGCATCTGTGCTGACAAGAAGAAGAGAGAAGGATCTTAATATCACCAAGGGAGAGACATAGAAAAGGAGACTGACGAGGCCACATGATCAGCATGGCCCAAACAAGGGACCAAACTGGGCTTCAGGGGCCAGGCTGAGCTTTGGCATCATTTCCCACAGTAAGCGCAGATCAGTCTGGACTGCAGCATTTTTTGGAGTCTCCTTGCATGGTCCAGATTGCTTCTGAGGAGAAAGATGGCCACCTCCAGCACGGATGGTGTCAGCCCTGATGGAGCCGTTCAGGTGGTGGAAGCTTATCTCACTGTTGTGCCTCTTTAAGCATAAGCACCATGACACCAACCTGAAAGTGGACAAGGGCTTCTCATTTATCATGGGGAATGCATTCTTTACTGTATCAACTCAGCCTCCAGGGCTCCTCCACTTGCTCCTGACATGCCTCTCTGGTAATCAGCCGAATCCCACGCTCTGCTGGCGAACTGCACCTCAACATGCTTCCTAAATGAGGTCACCACTCGCACATTCAGCTGCAAGCCAGGCTGCAAAGCACCTGCCCCTAGGATGACAGAACCAACTGGGGCCTCTCAAGCCCCAAATTACTCACCTGTGTGGCTACTAACTTGGAGCCTGAGCCATCACAATGGCAACATGCAGGGATATCCTCAGTGGTGAGGGTGCTCAGAGCTGGCCCCAGGGTGGCAGTGCAGAATGAAGGTAGCTACAAAGTGTTCTACACGAGGTGAAACTATCCGTTTCCCAGGTTCTTCTGCTGTGGGGCTGCATTATTTTTTCATAGCAGTCTGAACATACAATTTGCTGTCCCCTGCCACCAAGGAATGAACGCAGATTGGTTCCACTGGCTGATGCATTTTTGCATCTCAGCTCCTGCTACTCCCCTCTTCCCAGAATTTGTCATTAGTGAGCAAAAGAATGATTGTTTTTGCTGGGTCTGGAGGGGAATGATGCAGTGAGATAATTTTACTTTGGAAAAGCTTTTGTGGCAAAGTGGGGCATTGGTCTGCAAGGAATGGGTGTCCTGCATGAGGAGATCCTGAGTCTTCTTTCTGCCTGCTGTAGACTTGGAGGGAAGAGCAGAAGCCTACACAGGGCCAGGCCTCAGTAGGCATGGATGTCTTGGAGGTCACCCCAAGCTCCCTTGCAGCTTTCCTACCACACAGGGATAAATTAAGCCAAAGGGCAATCCTGGACCCAGGATCAGATAGGTCATATATTATTCCTATTGCTGCCTTGACAGTTTCCAATGAATGCAGCAGGGAACAGGGAGCCTAGGATGTCTTGCACACTTAGCTGGGAGATACCTGAAACATACCGAGGTACTGATGGGTACAGGACCAGGAGCCTGAGCAGCTGCCCTATGGAGCTGGCAAGCTGCTGCCACAGAAGGGACATCTGATGCAAATTTCAGGGCTGCTGCTTTGACGTTTGCCATTGTTTTTCTCAGTTTGTTTAAAGAATTTGGAAAGCTGAAAAGAGAACTCTCTGGAATCTCTGGGAATAGTACAGTGCTGGTGTTGAGTTGCTGAAGTGCTTTTTAGTTCATTTATAATGCAGTCTCTTTGCATAAAATTGATGAGAAATCACACTGAAAATGAAAACAGATTCATTTTCATCACATAATTATTTTGGGGGAAATTATTTCTTAGCTCCTTGATGACATTCAACACTTGCAGTTCTACACACCCACCAAAACATCACCAAACAGTTTTTCCTCAGGAGATCAGTTCTCGCTTGAGCCTTCAAGGCTTTGTTGTAAAGATCTCATTTCAGCATTCGATTCTGCTGTGTTTCTTGGTTATCTCTTTCCATTTTCTTCCCAATTCTGGCTAAAACCCAGAGGAGCAGTGAAGTTACCAAAGACAGGATGAAGACTCAGATTAAATCCTTTGGGACCTCTGGGTTGTTTTTTTTCACCAGCTCAGTCACTGCTGGATCTCCTGTCTTCTGCCAGTGTGAACTGTGGGAAGGTCCACCTCCTCTAGGACACATCCAAATCCCAGAGAAGCAGCCTGGCAGGCCAAACAAATCTAATCAAAGACTACTTTGCACATGTAGAAGAGGATCGGTTGTTTTCTGCTGTGGTATCTCCCTAGAAAGCCAACTTTCAGAGTAGTTATTATTCAAAGATCAAGTTAAATGGGACCCAACCAAAGCTGCCATGGCTCTCCAGAGACAGAGCTTGTGAATGACACCAGAGGTAGGTCCTAGCTTAGTAACAAGCTTGTTTTGTTTAACTTGGCTGAATAAATGGATAAACCCCTTGTAACTTGGCTCTCTTAGGCAATTTCACACCTTTAAACAACTGCCTTTCTTTCGCTAACTTGTCTCTTTAACTTTTCTTCAGATTAAATAGTTCTGGTCAGCTACATTTACATTTTTTTTTAATTTTAGGCAAACCAATAAAATGACAAGACTTTAATCACCTCCTTTCTACTTAGTGATGATTAAAGCTATTAAAGAATCCTGGCATGATACAAGCAGGAAAAAATGCTTGCATTAAAAGCAAGCGCCTCTTCCGCTATTGTACCTTTGGTTTATAGCACACATACCAGGATTTGTAGGCATCTGGAAACCAGCAGTTTCCCACACTGCATGGCAATAGGCCTGAACTCACCACAGGCACCTCCGTGCCCTCTGTTTTAGCCAGCACCACTTGTGAGCACATGCAGCATCACAGGGCCATTGGAGGGGCAGTTCTCCTTCCCTTTTGTGTTACCTGGCCCCAGCTCCCACCAACCCATCCACATCTAGTGTCTCACCACTCCTGCCTCCCTTGTTTTCTTTCCAGTATGCAATTCCTGTGAGTGGGATGCAGGCTGCTTCCAGCAGGGAGCATCCCCTGGCACTGAATGGCATCACAGTTGGTGAGTTAAGCAGTTGTGGTTTTGCCATCTGACTTCCACTGGTGAAAATGACTGTGCCAATCCTTAAGGCTGGGATGGCCGACAGTGACTCATAGTGGTGAAAAGCTTTGGTGTTTTCATTGGGAAGTCACTGGATTTCATTATGTGGTTGATTTCTGTGCTTTGCAACATTTAAAGAAAATAACTACTTTTCA
>JAUBOD010000433.1:3276135-3289657 GCA_032353885.1 Nothura maculosa | reverse complement strand
ACAGGAACTTCAGGAAGCATTTCTTCACTGTGAGGGTGACAGAGCCCTGGAACAGGCTGCCCAGAGAGGTTGTGGAGCCTCCTCTGGAGATCTTTAAAACCCGCTTGGATGCAGCCCTGTGCCCCGTGCTCTGGGTGTCCCTACATGTGCAGGGGGGTTGGACTAGATGACCTCTGAGGTCCCTTCCAACCTTAATTGTCCTGTCCTGTGAGGCAAATTCCAGCTCTGGTGAATTATCAAGGAAGCAACTCTCTTGCCAACAAGAAATGCCTGTGAGCTGCCAATCACACTACTGGAATGATTTAAGAGATGAAAATTACCAAAAATGTTTCCTCTAGTTTAAGGTATGTTCTCTTCAGTTCAATATAAAGAAAGTGTATCTGAAAGAATAACCAGAACAGCTAGTTTTTATCAAAAACTGCAGACTATAATATAAAAAGTAAGAAGTAATAATGGAGTGCAAGGCAAAATGCTGTCTTGCAAAGTATGAACCTCTTTTGAATACTCTGTACAGGGGCAATTTGTATACCACTTACTCATATTCACCAGAAATACTCTACTTGCCAATAAGACTTATAATCTTAACCTCAGCGTATGTACCCCAAAATGAGTTTCACAGTGCCTGAGTAATTATACCTCTACCCAAATATGATTTGTCAACTCAAACAGTTATGCAAATTATATTAATGGTTTAAATTATTTGTTGGCCATATTTCTAGACTTAAGCTGATTCATAAAGAAAACAATACGAGAGTCAGTGGAGTGTCCAAGTCTGTTCAGTTCCTGGCCTCCTGGTTAAGCCTGCAAACCTAGGCTGCAAATTGCAATACAGGTAGGAAAGGAGTCAGCAGAAGAGCTTGCCCCAGTCTTTTCATCTGAGGGGATATAAAGGTCTCTGACTCCTTACAGTACACTTAATACACAGAAGCTATTGCAGTAGCTTTTGTTTTGTTTTCTTGTAAATCAGTACAAATTCAGGGTCAGGGAAGATGGATGCTAGATGTCTGATTCTTTAGATGAAGATGCAAGTTATCATTTATTCCCTGAAAGTTACACCCAGCTATTGGCTTGGAGCATCCTTCCAGGGGCACAGGATTAAACTGGAACATTTTTCAGTGCAGAGTCCATGGTTTATTTTGTTTGTATAGCACCAGGCACCATAAGCTCCTATTCCCATAGCGCATAGTTCAGATCACTATGGAGTTATATTAGCAATATGGCTGGTACCAATATGTAACTCATCAATAACCGGACTTCATCCTTGTTTTTTGCGGATTTTTAAAACTCTGTAGAAAAGCCAGCTGTGGATAAGGCAATACCTCACAGAAAAAGGTTTACATGCTGCTGCTTGCATGTCTGAAGATTGTGCAGTAAGCAATAGGACCCAGCTTTGTACACAGGCTTGTATCTGCGAAAGTAATTTTGCAGGTGTTATTCATCCACGGAGGTGGTTCTCCTAGCCATGACACTGAAAGCCTCCTTTGCTGCACTGCAGACAGAGTGTGCATTCAGCTGTTCATGCTAATGCACCTTCAGTGTTATCTAATTATATTCTACAAAGTGAGTTATTTACCACACATTTACATAACTTCCCTTACCTCCCTCTCTCTCCCTGTATCTACATCAGCCCTTCAGCTGCTCTATCATTTGGCCACAGAGGCACCAGTTTGCTAATCCAGTTTCATGGTCTGGTAGACCTGGACAGTGATCAGTTTGCTTCCAAGGCATTTGTGTAAGATGGAAGGGAGCTTTGATCCCTATTGACAATTCAAGCTAATAGGATTGCTCTTCTTATGCCTCAACCAGATTGTCACAGTATCCTCATGTGATAAGTCTGCAGTAAATCCCATTCCCAGAAATTTAAGCTTATGGCCTCTAGATCCAAAGCCATTAACTTTCTGACAATTAAGGGGCTGACAATACAGTCCTCTTCCACATAAAACCTAAAACAAAAGCAGATTGGCAAGACATAACCTGTCTTCAAGGCTAATGGATCCTTTACGTGAATACCATGAATTGCATGAGACATGAGATGAGGGAGCATTTGCAAAACCTACTGCAAAAGGACAAAGTTGGAACATCTTATCTCAACACTAAAAGGAGGCCTGAGTAATATCCCTCAATCCATAAAATATGAGATGAGAAGCTGGGTTCTATGAAGAGAAACAGAGTGGGGCAAGAGCATGATTTAAAACTACTCCATCACACTGAGCTTCCAACAGAAAACTTCCCTTCCTGATAGATGGCACAGAAATGTCCAAAGGAGGTCAGCTCTGTCCACTCTTGAGTGGCCCGAGGAAAGTCACTTCTGTCAACTCCACTGCCATCCTATGAAGAAAACTCCCCTTCTTCTTTCACATGCATTTCTCTTGCTCTGTGCTCTACTACTAATGAAGGCAGCTGAGCACCAAATTGAAAGCTTTTTGAAGTCTATGTAAATGAAAGATTCAGAGTATCTCACTGCTTGACAGGACCAATAAAATTAAAAAAAAAAACAACCACTCAGCAGTTGTTATGTTCCAAAATGCCAGTAAATAATAAACAAGGATGCAGCCAAACTACAACCACACATTTGGTGTTTCTATCAAACTTCAGCCTCTCCAAGGCCACAGTGAATGAAGTGGGCCCTGCCATGGCAGCAGAAGAGATTGAGACTAGTGAGGACCAACAAGGTCTGCAATGCTAAAGCGAAGGACTTCTCAAGATTACTGACCTATCTTTACCCATATACCTGCAAATCCTTGTGTTTACCCTGGCAAGGCCTCGTGCGCTTCAGTAAAGAGCTGTGACACCATTACCAAGAGAGCAGGGATCATGTTGTGCCTGTGGAGTCTGCAGGCAGCGGTGGTGCTGGAGGCCCCTCGCATCCTCCCCCCATGCGTGGGCCCACCTGCAACATTTTGGAAGGCCTTGGCCCAGAAGCCTGAGTAGCAGCCCTTTGACTTGTCCACCTGAGTCTCTGGCTTTCTTAAAAACTAAGCCTAGTGTTGGACATATCACTGCTAGCCCACCATGCTGCCAACACTGCTTTGGCCACGACACGTCACAGGCTGTCTCCTGACTGTCCCCCATGCTGTTCCTCCTGCCACACCAAAGAGCACATGTTCATGCCAGCCAGTTCCTCTAAGTACCCAGTCACCCTGTCAAACACCAAACATCTTCACAGGAAATTCTTTGGGCAGGCTCCATTGCTTCCTCGTGCCAACTGCTCCTTGCAGTGCCCCTTTAAAGTGGGGCTAGAACCAACAGGTTTTGTCTTCACTTGTTAACAAAAGCAATTACAAACACCTTCTGTGAGTAGTTGTGAGTTGTGGCACTGTACAAGTGTCTCCTTGGTATTAAGAAAAAGCAATCTGCTCCAGGAGCAGCAGAACTGACACTGTAATTTCCTACACATCGTGTATGCCTTGTGGCCATAGATGGCCACTGCAGTAACCCCTTATCCCCCTGCCAGCACGTTCTCCTTGATCTTTCCCACCTGTGAAATGCTTCCACTCCCCCTCCATACACACACACCTCCCCATCCTAACACCCCTGACAGGCCGCAAGGCAACAAGTGTCTTGGCTGACCTTGGGTCACAGGTTGTTCAGCTGTTTTTTAACTGCATCCTCCCAGCAGATAAAACTGAATAGATAAGGTTAGAATCACCCTACAGCTTTTCCTCTACTGGAGGTACTGATTTAAAGAATGTTGTGTGAGTGTCATCTGAAAAAATATCAGTTTCCACAAAATTTGTGGGAATATAATGTCTTTATCTCTACTGCTACGACAAATTTGACTACATTATTTAATGGGCTCAAAGGCTACCATGGGAAGATGGACACTTTGAGAAACGAATGCACAGAGAAAAACTCAATCACATAAACCCTACTCTGCTAGAGAAAGCGGACAAATAAAAAGCTGCATGTTAAGCTGCTCTAACCAAAGCATGCAGGCATACATCATCAGAGAGTGTAACTCCATAGGACTAGTTGTATGCATGATGGAAATCTATACCAGGATTAAAAATACAAAGTCTCAGAAATCATTCTTGCTCTCTCTCTCCCTTGGATTTTGACTGACACATAATGCAAAATGTACCATTTCATGTTGCTGCCTATTCCCAGAGGATGCCTGAATACTTCAGAAACAGATAACCTCCCAAATCACCCTGTCAGTCATGCCATGCTTGGGAGGTAATTTCTCCCTATCCCCTGCTGGCACTCCCTCTCCTCTCTGAGCCTGCATTATGCTGTTACATATGTTGTGCTGGTGTCCCTGAAAAAAAAACATAGCTGCAGCAGCCGCTGCCGCCCCAAATTCCAAAGGTTACAGTGACAGCACCCTGCGTGAGGCACCATTTCCCTTCCACTTTGTACACACAGCAGCTGGCAGTTTCATCAAGTGTCTGTATTGTGAATGGGTCTGAAAAAAAGGGGCAGCTATGTTTTCTCCATAGCCTTTGTGAGAAGATTTGATCCCAAAAGGTAGTGAATTCAACAGGGCACTACAACATGCCAGGCAGAGCATAACTCAGATGTAATTCTGAAAGGCAGCTTGGAGTCCAGGAACCATTCCCAGTCATCCCATAATGTCAGCCTTTTTGGGAGCAGGAATCACCTCCTATTTCCTGAAATAATATCCGCTTATCTGAAGTATCAGCTGTGCTGGGAAAGCCACACTGTGGTGGAGGTCGCTGGGCTGGAATCAGCAGCCCTGTGAGACAATAGGGACCCATCGGACACACTGGGCCGTCCGTCCGCGCTGGTGGGATGGCTCAGCTCCCAGCTGTCCCTCCCCCCCTGCAGTGATATCTTTGACCTTTTGCTCGTGGAAGAAATGATAGGGGGAAAAAAAGGTCCTCGACATCTCTGAGACAAACTGCAGTGTCACTTTATGAGGGTTTAGCAATGCTCCGGAGTGATTTGGGACAGGAAGTGAGGAAAGGCCACGCTGTTAGCTGAGATGGCAGGTGACATTTAGAAAAAGCAGGGTAGGATTAAGCAAACTGGAAGTGAGACATGGTGCAAACATGGTGAGATCTTCCATGTCATACGTAGTTTGGCATGCTCTTCATGCGGCACATACAAAAGCTGGCAAATCCCTCCTAAAACCTCTTCCCAGAGCTCTGGGTCCCTGGGGAGGCCCCCAGCTACAGGAACCTCCCTGCTATTTCCCAGAGTTTTTCTGCATAGCTATGCCCCATACCTGTGATTTAGAGCGAGAGCATGCTAGAGCCTGAGAGAGTAGCACTGCAGACATCCCTTTCGATTAGATACCTGTTTTTCTCATCATAACCCCTGAAGGATTCAGAGTGAAGGTCTCTACTCATCTTAAAGGAGCTGAGACTCCTCCACAATATCTTCACTGAGAGCAGAGCTATGTTAATGATGAGCACTTTTGGAAATCCTGCCCCGAGGTAGTGAAAGGGTCAACTGAAGAGAGCCACTTAATTAATAAAGCTAGCATCATTTAATTACAGTTAATCCTTTTACTGAGAAGAGAGCCATCACATACTAATTCTCTAAAGCTGTCAGGGTCCCTAGCTACCACTGTTACAGTCTTCCAAGGTGGAGGATCCACAGTTATTAATTCCAGATTTGTGCCCTGCCAGCTCTCCCAGATTGGATCTGGAGCAGAGGCGAGCACACAATAGCATTCCTGTTGAGTTAACCAGAGTACATAGCCAGTGTTTTTGTCTAGGTGTGCAGTGGGCTGGCACCAAGGTCTGGTTATGCTGCATCCTGCCTCCCACTCCTCTTCCCAGAGGCTACTCTGTGGGATGTCTGTAGGCTGCTCCCCAAGGAGAGCATCCTACTGTTTTCCAGCATCTGCAACCACTCAAGAGGTAAAAGTACTGTGGTCTCATCACCATCTTGGCAGCACAGGGACATTTGCCTCCTTGCTTTGTGAGGGCTTTTTCCAGGCAGTGATCCTATGAGAGATAATGCAGAGGCCTTCAAAGAGAAGAGGGTGCATTATTTCCTGCTCACTTGTGACCACACACATCGAGGCTGAGCCTAAGTAGAACTGGTCAGTAGCATTGATATCACTAACCCCAATGGAGCTGGCAGGGGTCACCATGAAGGCCGTCAGCTACAGACAAGCAAAACTCTCTCAGGGCAAAACTGCAGAACAGATATTCATCCTTTACTTAGTTCTTCCTTTCTTTTCTTGTCTGTCCTCTGTTCATACAACAGTGGGCCAAGTTTCCCATTCTCCCCTGCACAGTCTACTATTTTGTTACTCAGCTGGCTTTGACCCTTGGGTTCAGTCAAGCCTCATCCAACAAGACATGGCTGAGGACAAGGGTCTCAGTATCTGAACTCTGTTCTGTATCTGCTCAAGATCCTGGGCTGTAGGACTTGGTTCTAGCTGCAGTTTCAACTGCCTCTCTAAAGAAATGGCCAAATTTTTCCCCATCTTATCGGTTTACATTCAATCTGCTGGACAAGGCTATAGCAGCAAGAAGTCATTGACCGATGCTAGCTGGAAGGGGCTGACTGGTTCATGGCGGTTCAGGGGACAATTCCTGATTTTCACCAGCAGGACTTGGCCTGTGGTCTGACCTCTCAGTGGCAGTGTTAGGCTTAATCTCAACAACACAGGAAATGAAGAAGCAGTTCTAAAAATAGCAGGTTCCAGCTAACCAGTGACACCTGCTATGGAGAGCTAAGAGCAGAGCTGCAGCCGCCTAACTCTGAATTCCTCGGGATTTTGTCACTCCCAGTTCCTGCCCCAACACTACCACATACTGCTTCTCAGTCTCAAATGGCTCCTCTGGGGGCTGCCCATGCCCTGGGTGGGAAAGTCCCCAGTGGACACACGGGAGAATGGATGTGGAAAAGAGCTATGTGGGATGGGCATGTAGAAAGCATCTGGAAAGAGCTCAGGGACAGCTCACATTGCCTCTGTTTTCACAGGAAAGGAAGGATAGGGGGGATATAGCAGTGGCACTAAATAGCCCTCACTGGATCCATGCTTGGCAGGGATTAACCTGCCCTGTCTCTAAGCTGTCAGTTCCTGAGGAAGACTGGGTATAAGCAAGATGGAGGAAGTGCAGTTGACCTGGTGGGAGCACCATTTACATGACCTACCACATGCTCCTGTACCCAGCACAGAAGTCAGAGGCTCTGCAGAGCTCCCGGCAAGTAAGAAAGCAGGGCAGCATCTGGCCTGCTAGCTTCACAAAAGACAAATGTGGCAGTAAATCACCCTGCCTGGGATCCCACATGCAATGTTCAGGGTGGTCAGGACTAAAGACCTCCGCCAGCCCCTTTACATTAGGCACTGCCCAGCACTCCACCCTAGCCTCCCAGTGCTCTTTCTCCTGCCTTGCTCTCCTGGTCCCTCTATCCTCTGGGCAATGGGAGGGAGCTCTAACGCTACCAATTTCTCTTCCTCTATTTCAAATCTTAGCTTCCTCTTCCTCCTAGTGAATAGGAACAGGGACAAAATATGTAGTGCGAGGAAGTATTCACTGTCAGCCCCTATGCTGGGTGGGCACATTTAGCAACTTTGATTGTTGCTAAAGCAAAGAAGCAAAGAATAGTGGTTTTTTTTAATCTATTTTGTTTTGTTTTGTTTTCTGCTGAGAATTACTCGGTGCAACACTGTTGCCTCCATTATGCTGAGATCATGCCAGATAGCAAGACTGGAATTAGAAGGCTCCTGGGATAAGTTTGGTGCACCACAACCACACATAGCCATTTTTTTCAGACAGGCCTTTGGAGCACTTGGTCTTCAGTCCCTGTCCACAAAACATTCCCCAAGGCTCTATAACAAGCTGGAGATCAGGAGCAAAGCAAAAAGCCACAGCTTTGGCATGCCACAGAAAGCAAGTAGTAGCACTTGTGGACACCCCCAGTGTCCTCTGTTTCTGCTGTAAAAATACCAGACAATCTTTGGAAATGGGCCAGGCCTCATGTTGTAAAGGGAAGGGTGAAAAAAAAAATCAACAGCCAATGGTACCTCCTCATTTGAACTGCAGGGGCAATTCTGGAGGTCAAATTGATCCCTGGAGCATGTACAAGATTCACACAACAGGACAATGTAGAAGATTTCCTGACACTATGACAACCTTCTTCTTAACTTTAGCCACTCTCCAGAGTGACTCCTGATGGGTAAAAGAGTATGAGAAGACAAATTACATGAAATTATGCTAAAAGATGGTGAAAAAAACCTTTCCTGGTTTTATTTCTTTGTCCTACATTATGGTCTTAGAATGAGCGAGTCCCTGAATAAGGGCTATTTCCAAAGAACTGGTTAACTTTTTTTTTGTTTTGTTTTGTTTTATTTTTGCACCTCCCTCCCTGTATTCTTAGGAAAAGATAATGAACCTTTGGTGGGAAGATCCACGCTTTGCCAAGAAATATATTTTGGCAGCTCCCCAGAGGCAATGACGCTTAGAGACTAACAAGATTCCCTTGGAGTACAACAGGGTAGATAGAGTTATGTGACCCTGGACTTCAGTTTAGGCTTGGCAAATTTTTGTAAGTCTGTGTCATAAATTAGGCTGTTTGCTAACCATTTGACCCCAAAAAAGATATCAGCATCACAGGCACTGCAGCACCCAGGTATAAATGCAATGTATCAGAACTGCAAAGGTATCAGAACTGCAACCCAAAGGACTCACTGTATTTTGAATGTTTGCTCCCAGGTGGAATTGAATTAGGTAGCTCAGGCCCTGCTGTCCCTGACAGCACTGGATCCAAATCAGCTGCAAAACCTACTCAAAAGCCTACATAAACTCATTGGTGCTTGGCCCTCATTGCACCCCACATTACTGTGAATATCAGGTAGTTCAAACCTAACCTTCATGTGCCCACATGAGCTGGGGTCACACCTTTGTGTTGCAGCACTGGCATGCTTCAGACAAGGTTCAGCCCACTGGCTCTATACATTGCCCCATGGTCATCCTGACCTGGCAGAGCTCACAGGATCTGTAACCTGTGAAGTCTGGATTTCCTGCTGCTCCTCACCATCTCCAGCAGTTCCTGTTCTGTAGACAGCAACACATTTGTTCAGGCTCCATCTCTGCGGATTGCTCAGAGATCCATGTATGGCTCTCCCGAAGAGACTATGAGCTCATGTTTAGATGAGAATAGGCATCTGTTTCCCCACCAGCGCTTGGGTTTGACATTTTCATTCCTGCCAGTCTCTGAGCACAGCCGAGTGCATAGGTAGCCACAATGGACAATGCTGCTCTCTTTAACAGACCATGGCCTGGGCCACTTCCTGGAGGAGCATATGGCTCAGCACACTTCTGCTTCCAAGGATCCCCAGAGGTCCCGGAGAGCTGCTGGAAATGTCAGTCACTCCCTGAAATTCAGCCTCCAGGCTTCACCACAGGAAGTGATTTGGCTCAGCCCTGCAGCTCCTCATGCCTCATTCAGTAATTTCACATGGAGGCAAGAGAGAGTTCCTGCCCAACCTACCCCTTGCCTTTGGCCAAGGGACAAAGGTCAAGCAAATAATACCAGGATATTGCCGTGAGTGACAAATAATGAACAGAGTAGGTGTAAGGACTCTATCCTGAGAGATCTTGATCGCCTCTACTCATCACTGATTTACTTCTGTCACAGCCCATTTTGAATGCTTTATAAGCTCTCAGCAGTCACAGATCAGTTAACTAAACTCTGTTTTCTGAACTTTTCTTGTTATCTTTGGACAGTGGAGTCTGTGAAATTGCCCATTAACAGTTTGCAGAGCGATTTAGCTAATCTCAGAACAGTAGTGTGAATTTAATGACCAGATAATGGCTTGACAGATCAATAAGGCACATTCCAACTCTGCTGAGTCTAGACTTTCGATGGGGGGAGGATGGGGCATGGAGGGGAAGCTTTTATGGTAAAGTGGCCAAAATATTTTGCACACGTTTGCACAGCAGGAGAAGAAGAGGAGCACGGGAGGAGTGACATATTCAGCTAGATAATGTTTTGAAGAATTCAAAACTGAAGAAACTTTGTTCTGGATCAAGACATCATAGGGAGCTCCCTTAGACCATTTCTGCTGTGTTTTTTCAGCGAACTGTATCAAAGCTGTGAGGCTTTGCCGATCCTGTCTGGCAGGGTGCAGAGAATTGGATGTGCATGTGTGCTGCGAGCACTCTGTGAGAAGTGGGTTGCACACACAAAAGCAGTATTCGCACTCACTGAAGTCGCTGGAACAGACAGCTTTTGCAAATGTGTTTTCTGACAACAGCACAGGCAGGCACCTAAGTATTCAGAGAAGAGCCATAGGTACGGCTGTCGAGTACCAGAGTATGTCCCAACACAGAACAGAGCCCGTAACACAATTCTGCTTACACCTTTCATCACACTGCTGCCTGTTCCAACAGCGCGATTGCTCTTGAGGATCTTGCCCATCTCTGTAAATAAACTCCAGGACAGGGTCTAACCCCAGCTGGTGTAACAAGACCATGCAGCGGCACTAATGTACAGCAGCTGAGAATTTGCCTCAATGTCTCTAAAGCCCCAAACATGATTCTATAAAAAGATGGTTTTCCAAGTTCAGCCGCGGTGCAAAAAGCCCTTTTCCTGCCGGAAGAGACTACTCAGGCAGCTCGCAGCACTGATGCTCCTGCTAACATGCCTGTGAGATGGCAGCAGAGCTACATGCCGGCCCTCCCACCCACAACCCCAGTGCATCTAACCCTGGCGCGCTGGTGGTAATTCCAGCAGTGCCATGGCCCATGTGGATTTGTTCTGGCCACATGGGCAGCCCTAGAAAGCTGTGCCTGAGAAATCTTACGCATACACAGGAAGCCCTCCTCCTCACAGGCACTAGAAAGCCGGGTCATCCCCAAGTTTTCCGCTTGCCTCACCCACCTCTCTTAGTCCGGTTCTACCCGCTAACTAGTTTTTTGCCACCAAGTTCCTTATAAGACGCTGCTGCCCCTTTGAGACAGAAGCTCATGGCTGCCCAGCTGCCTGTGGAAAGCTTGTTTTGGCCTCTGGGCCATGCCTGCTCCTCAGTGCAAATGGCTTATTTGCCCTGACTCTGCGGAGCCCGCACAGCTTCATTCTTTACCCTCCAAGTCACTCAGTATACACTTAGCAGCAGGGATGAAAGAGGCTTCAGGAAATAACACGCTGAGATCTGAGGCCTCTCAGGCCTCCAATCAACCCCCCTGAAGGGGAAGAGCCGAGGGCTAAAGACCAAACTCTAATTATAACAACAGATCAGCAGTCATTCCCAATTATGTCAACCTTTTCGATGAGGGATTAAACATGTTATAAAATGAGTGCTCTATCTTATTCTTCCCTTTAGCATTAGTGGAGTGATGCTGTAAAAACATGGCCACAACTAAACAACATGTGAAGGGAAAATTAAAGTGGAGTGTGAACGAGAGAATAACAACGTTAGCATGATGGACACATCCTTTCTTGCTCTGCAGGCTTGGTTTACTACTGAATTACTCTAGTTTTAGGTTAATGTAATACTGCTGATTTCAATGGAGGTCATTCTTAAATGAAGCCAACAAAACCATTTAAAAAATCTGACTGCTAGAATTTGGGAATCAGCAAAGATGCAAATGTGAAGAAAAAATAAAATTTTGAACTTAAAACAAAAGACAGCTAATCACTGAATATACTACCCACAGTCACTTCACATCTTTTAGATTAAAACTGAATGCTATTCCAGGATACAGACGCTGAATGTATGCCTCAAACATAATATTCACCAAAATTCCTAGAGAAAAGTCTAAGCTGTACTTCTTAGAATGTGACATGAGAAAATTGCAGTGCTCCCAGTTTATGAAACTTATAAAAATGAGTATTGCAGGGTTGAAGTAGGGCAGACTGTAATGCATGAACGCAGACTGAGCCCTGCATTCCCAATAGCTGTTCCTCCAGCAGCCTTTGCTAGCGCTCCCACATCTGCACATCTTGGTCTGCAGCTCCCTAGGTTAACTCTAAATGGGTGATACATCCCTCCTGGTGGCTCAGATTCCTCACTGCCTCTTCTGTTATGCAGTCATTTACATGTGTGCAAAGTGGGTGATATTTTACACTTACTTCACTTTTCCTCCAGGTAGGTGTGAACGGCTTCAAGAGGTGCAAAACACATCAGGAGAAATAAGAAAAATGGCCTGTGAGATGGCTACTCCTCCGCATAGTATCAGTTTCTTGCCTCCAGCACTGAAGCTGGAATATGACTGAGAAAATGTACAAAGCATATTACTACAGTATGTTTGTACAGGACTTAGCACAGTAGAACAGTAGTAAATATTTTTGTTACACAATACTCCAAAAAAGCCCTGAATGTAACTTGTAAAGTGATTTGCAAAAGCAAAGAACTTAGAGGAAAATGTCTTATACATGAGCAAATAATAGAGCATAGGATTAGAATGGAAGTATTTGTACTTCTTAACCACAGTGACAACAGCAAATTGCAAAGGACAGACCACATTGCTTTACATAGGTCAAATCTTCTTCCATTTAACCTCTCCCATCAACTGTCAATTGAAAGGATTAGTCACCTCTGCTCAAATACTCATTTCAGATAATCTTCCCTCTCAGGCAGTTTTTACCATGTGAAGTATTTCATAGAGTTGTGCAACAGATAAAACACATCTTGGGCTCTCCAAAGACAGCCAAATTGCATTTGCAGTTTGCAGAGCGAGACCAGCTGCACCACATTTCAGTGCAAAATGTCTGAAGCAGCCATTAAAGCTCTTCTTTTTGTGCTCTTATGTGGGAGCAAATACAGTGTGACAACAGCCTGTCTCTTCTAATAGAGGGATATGTTACTTTACCCATACACATATTCAGATTAATCTGAGTGACTAGGATATTCAGGGAATGTTTTTAGACACTGAATCTTCACAAATATTTGAGTATTTGAGCTCCACTCAAATCAGCAAGGTTGTCCGTACCATCAGCAAAGTGCCTGAATCTGGCTCTTTGTTTGACCTCTAGCATTTTCTGTTCTCTCTTTTGCAGATCCTGGGTGAATGTTTGTGTTTAGTTCTTTCTTTTGTTCACATTTTTTTTCTAGTTTTTCCATTGTGAGAAAAAATGTCTAATGCATTTCCAAAGTGTCAAGGTTAATAGAAAGACAGATTCCTCTATTGCAGTGCAATTTCTAGGTCTTTAACATATTCCTTATCCAGACAAGAGGATGTAATGGGTAAGGATTCACTTGGGAACTAAAGGGTCTTGTATGACAGCTTAATCAAACCGAAACCCATTCCTAGGTATTTTACTACCCAGGAGAACCACAGGGATTATGGGGTGGATTCAGTATTTTGTCAATGAATTGATCCCTGGAGGCAGCTTAGGAGAGAGGTTTGTGCATGTTCATATAAGCAACTGCAAAATATGCAGTGCTGTGCCAGCTGTGCCTGCAGAAATTGGCTCTCCCTCACACTGGTTGCTCATGTGCTGGGTCACCTAGGGACAGAGGGGCCAACAGCGCATCCCTGCCTGCTCCCACAGCAGGACCCATCTGGCTGGGGACATGGGGGAGCCCCTGCAATCTCCTTCTCCTCTCCTCTCCTCTCCTCTCCTCTCCTCTCCTCTCCTCTCCTCTCCTCTC
>JAUBOD010000433.1:3261780-3276035 GCA_032353885.1 Nothura maculosa | reverse complement strand
CTCCTCTCCTCTCCTCTCCTCTCCTCTCCTCTCCTCTCCTCTCCTCTCCTCTCCTCTCCTCTCCTCTCTTTTCTTTTGTAATTATGGTGTGAAAACAAGGTAGGTGCAGATTTTCCTGCTACTCTCTCTAATAGCAGAGGAATGCCTACCTTTTGCCTACCTTTTATGGCCAGAAGTTTCCACTGGACAGACCTTTCGGTCTGCCATCTTGCATATATATCATAGGCCATTTCACTTTAACCACTTTGCACTGAACTGATCCCAAGAGTTTGTGTATTCAAGAGGAAATTTCATTTTTATTTGAAGCTATCGAAACGTGAAGAATCCATCACATTCATTACTGCTAAAAATATGAACTTCCTGTCATGTGAATTGGTTTGGCTGTTGCCCCTTCAGTTCTTTCACTTTTTGTCTGCTTTGTTACGTTAAACAACCCTGCCATTTTGTTCTCTGTGAAGTTACTTACACTTTTCAATTCAGGCACCAGTCACCTTATTTTTGACAGGATGACCTCTTTAAGTCTCTCAGTTAAAGGCGTCTCCTTCAGCCTGTGAATCATCTTTGTGACTCTTCTCTGCACACTCTCCAATTATTCCTTGTCTGTTTTGAAGCATGGATATTTAAACTATACAGTTTTCCAGCTTTGTTTTCTCATATTTTTAATGGTATGAATTATACTCCTCTCCTGTTTTTGCTCTTGTCCAGTGAATTACATATCAGCTTTTCCACTCTTTTGCTCAGGACTAACGCCAGACTAACTGCCATGCAATAACCCAAGTCACTTGCCTTTTTTGAATACTGGCATAAAAATAGCCCGTGACACAGGAAGCCCTCCAGGAAGGTGGGCAAAGACCTCCCTCAACATTAGTATTAGTGAGCCGATCAGCTCCTCAGCCAGGTCTTGTGGAGCCCTGACTCCTAAGTGCTGTAGAAACACTGGTATAAATATCGTTATATACCTCTCATAAAGGATGTTCAACCTTCAGTCTACTTACTAATGGAACGGAAAGTATTCACTATCCTCCTGAAACCCAGGATATAAATTATTTGCTGTCAATTTCAAAGTAAAAATATTTATCTAACACAACTGCCTTTCTCCATCCCTGACAGTTTTATAAGCTCTATCTAATCAGGAGCCCCTTCTGTCATCAGAAACTCTTTTTTTTTTTTGTTAAAATCAAAACTTATTGTCCTTAAATCTTATTTTTTCCATTGTATCTTTAGCTTCCTCTATCAATTTTTTACGTTTCATGTCTCCTAGTTACAATTTCTTGCAATCTGTTTCCCCTTTTGCCATTTGTCAAATTCTAGAAAGATGAGGAGTAAGCTATAAATCACACCAGAGAGAGATTACTAGAATTTTGGGGCTTTTGCCTATTCAATTACAGAATCATTTAGTCTCTTACAGCATCTTAACAGCCAAAAATTTTATTGAAGCTCAGAATTTTCATTTTTCCAGCCTGAAATTCAGTTTTCACCAAATTTTAAATTTGCTGAAGATGCAGTCAGTAATTTTTAACCGATTCTCATCAACCCCGTGGCCCAGAACAACTTTGTCGTCTGTGTCAAAGAGGACCAGACTTGCTTACTCACTGAAATACTCTTGTTAATGACACAGATAGATGTGCCAGCTCTCAAGGTAGGGGCATCGGTGGGGGCAGGTCCTTTTCCATCTGGCTCAGGGGTGCAGGGCCCAGGGGGAGCTGGAGCAGCTCCAGCCCCAAGGGGCAGTAGGCACCATTGCGGATATGGAGGCACCTCAGAGGCGTGTCAGAGAGGGTCCAAGGTAACCACTAGCACTGCTTTGGCAAAACAACCACCGAGGGGCTGACAACAGAGGGGCAGAGTTGGGCTCAGCATTTGTTTTCCTGCTGCAATGGAGACATTGTCAAAATACTTGCAAAACAGCAAACAGTAGGAAGCAGCCCTCTTTTCTTGCTCTGAAAGCAAGGAAACCATAGTAACAGCAGGGAAGAAAAGGGACAGCAGAGAGGCAATTAGTTTTCAGTGACCTGACAGCTTTATTTTAGAAGGGCCTTTCTCCTTCTCCCTGCACAATAGTCTCCACATTTTCTCTCCCAGGCACTTTGCCCAGTAGAGCTAAGGGCCTCCTCACACCTTTGGCTACATCCAAACATTTGCTACCTAAAAGACTGTATTTTTTTAACATCAATGGATCACAGTAATTAACAGTTTGGCACATATCCCAGAAGTACTGCCTCCATGCAGACAGGCTAAGGAAAAGACAGGACTGCCCAGAAAGGCAAACACCTGATTCCACCTCTGATTCATGACCTGTTGTACCACTTCCAGCAGCTGCTCTATATAAGATGCCATTGAGGCAAACAACCCAGGCACCATACCCAGGTTGGTCACACTGGCATCTTGCCTATCCCTCTCCCATCATGTTTCAGCCTGGAGGAAAGCCCTATGGGATTTTCCTCTTCCTCCTCCTCAGGCATGAGGCAGAAGGTAGGGCTGGGGTCCCTCTGACCAACACGCTGAACCCAGACAGGTCGTGGTCCCTTGCAGCTCTCCCACAGACACCGACAGGATCCAGCCCAAGAACCTCTGCAAGGGTACTTGCCAAAAACAAAGAGGAAGAGCAGAGGAACAGATGACACGTGGCTGGTCCCAAAGCAGTTTTTCCTCCATTCACAAGGTCAGCATGTCTTTTGACGTCCTCCAAGAAGTTGCGCCTGGTCTTGTAGTAACTGACTTGCTCCTTTTCCATGCCCAGCCTGCAAAAATGATGCATTATTGTGGATGTTAATTGTGCCATATTTGTTTGCTTAAAATAGTGAAAATCTAAGTTTCTCTATTTCTATTGGAGCTAACTAAAAATGGCTTTGTAGCTCTCTGATAGACAATCATGTTGAATTACCTCAGTGCTCAGTATTACTCAATATTAGCCTCAGTGTTCAATATTCCTCAGAGTCTCATGGAATTTCGGATTTAAGGACTTTGTTCAGGAACTGATGCTAATAGTTTTAATAAATTTCTGTTATTCTTGTGAGGAAAGGCCAGGACAACTATGATCTACTTCAATAATAAACCAATCGTTATCATAACATGCAATGGCTAAACCCTGAGCCTAAAGACATTAGACATTAGAAATAAGGTAGTCAACTTCCGGATGAAAGGGAAAAGAAAAAAACAGCATAAACAAAAATGCATTTGCACAATAGTAAAAGATGCATTCATTATTCATAAAAGCAGCATTTCTGAAGACTCACAGAGATGAATGTGTTTCAGAATAATTTTGTTTAATCAGACTGTGAATTAATTAGTGTAATTAGTCACTGGGGGGGTAACTTGGACTGATTTTAGAGAGTCTTTTGTTGTGCTGATCCAGATCTTATAGCCTGATTTAAAGGTGGCTGGAGGGGCTTATTTACAAGAATGATTAATGCTGCATAAAATTGATTGCAACCTAATTTTAGCTGCAAAATCATGTTTCTGCAGCATAACTATGCAGACTTTAGACCAAAATCAGTTTGCTTTATGCTTCCAGATGAAGAATAGTGATGGAGCAGATTGACAGATGGGCTCAGGGAACACCGTTAATGTGACAATCAGATGGAATTACCTTCCTTAAAAATGCATATATATAATAAATTTTACTAGTAGGACCAAATTCAGGGGTGAGATTAAATGAATAATAACGCAAACCACAACACACCCATTTCCATTTTTTTCTCAGTCCCTTCATCAGGGAGGTAAATATTGACAGAGGGTGAGAAATTATCAGCAGTGGCTTCTCACCGCTTGCTGATGGACATGCATATTTGGGGCAGCCAGCTCCCATGGCCCGCTCAGCTTCCTGCCAGTGCTCCAGGATCAGCTGCCTCAAGGAGCCAAGGGGAAATGAGCCCTCCCCAGTGAGGGGGTGGCACTCGTGTCCTGGTCAGTCCTGCTCCCATGGGCAGGTTGGCAGCTCCCATGGGCAGGTTGGCACCTGTGGCTGCTGAACTCAACATCCCAGGACATCTTGTGTCCTTTTAAGCAGCCTCTGTACCATCACTGCCCCACTGCACATCACAGAGATGGCCCTAGTGTAGGAAATGTGTTTGGATGTCTTCTGAGTTGTAAACCTAAGCTAATGCACCACCAGTCCCTCAATCCATCACCCCAAGAGCTAGCCCCTTGTGCAGTGAAGCTCCTGCAAATCAGAAGCTTAAAACTGGGATTTATGTCACAAAAATCTTACTTTTCTGTGGTCTATTGTGAAGCCTGAGAACTGAATGGTAAACTCAGCTTTCCAATTTGTTTATATCATGCAAGAGATTTCTTAATGACAGTCTCTTGTCTGTCTGATACGTTTGTATTAGCATTTAGTAAGTGGCAGCATTTCAGACTCAATTATTATGCAGGGAGTAACACATTTATTTTGGAAAATAAAAAATCTGCCTGTGAGGCAGATATCATTTGAACCTCAGAGAAGTCAAGATTTTGCCTTTAGGAAAAACAGCATGGCTGTGGAAATCACAATTTCAAAACGTCTCCTTATTCCAACTAAACCAAAACATTTGCAAGTTCCATGTGAGGCCACATTCCCCAAAGAGTTCACGGGTGCCTCTTCCTGTTTTGACATGTCTTCTCTTTTCCTTTGTGTATTTAAAAGAGGATCTACATTTAAAACAATGGAACAAAAGCTATCTCAAACTGGAAACGTGAACTTTTTCTGTTCCAGAATGTTTCAAATGGAATATTTTGACCATATTGAAAATATGTAGGGTGTGTTCTACTATCTGCAGTACAAAATAAACACCTGTCAACACTGAAGAACTTCCAGAAAGCATTTTGATTTTCGACAGTGAATTTTAGACATTTTTCCAAGAAGGAAGTCACAAGGAAATTTCCTACTACCTGCCGTAGGAAGTTGCTCACACATTTTACACATATCTCTTTCTATCTTCCCACTTTTCTGTCAGTAATTCTTCTTCTTTACTCCCTTTCTATTAGTATGCATGAAGTAGCTTGTGGAGAATCTCAACTAAAAAATCTGGAGGTTTCCATTGACTTAGCAGACTCAAGGCTACTGCAAGAGTTGCAGGGGAACAAGGTGCCCATGAAGAACATACTCATTTTCTTTAAAGGGACCAAAGTTTGCATCAGTAGTGGCCACAGGTCAGCTTGAGGCAAAGTCAAAGCACACAGATGCTGAAGGTTCTGAAGCAGGGAGCCCCTTCTGCAGGGACAGAGGGAGGTTTAAGTCATGTGTTTATAAGTATATACAAAATACACCTGTGGAATTGTCAGAGATAGGAATAGGTCATGATACATGGACCCATGATGCGTAATGCCTAAACATACAGTGGGTCCCAGCCAGCGGACCTATTTAAGAAATAAACTACTATGCAAAATATCTGACACTCTGTATTGATATTTTAAATGACTTCTTACATTGTTGAATTAATTATAGTATCATTAAAATACAGTGAGAATCTAATTTGAATTGTATGGCTCTGGATGTTGTTAAATAAAGCAGATGTGAAGTTTCTAAACAAGATTTCCTTGAGGCTTGGCTTTGAAAAGGAAAGAAGACATTTCATACCGCCAATGACATCTCATTTTTTCAAAGGTTTAGTTTGACATTTCCGAGAAAAACAGTTCTTTTCTGATGAAAGAGTGCACAGAACAAAATGTCATGTGGAAAGGAGGAGTTTGGATTTGAGTATTTTTCATAAAAAGGAAGAAGTGAAGATGGTGAAAGCAAAAAAAAAATCAGACTTAAAATGTTAACAAAGACGCAATGTGTCTCCATACTGTCTAATATAAAATTACCATAGAAAACACATTCATTCATGTTGCTTAATTCAGCTCCTTCAGCAAAAAAAAATCTCTTCCATTTGCAATAAATTGTTTGCATACCTGCAACTTGCCAGTGAAACCATTGCGATTTATTTTTTGCATTTTCTTCCTTTCTTGCTCATTGAAGATAATGGGTCTCCTCAGTAGATATTTGCCCCTATATGATGCAAAGGCCAAGTAGGTGGGAAGACGTAAGCCTTGTGTGTCAGCAGTGCTTCTCCCCACAGCGAGCAGTGGCTGCACACAACAGACGGGGGCAGGAATCTCTCTGGCAAGGCAATGGACCTGCTTGCTGAAGCACACAGAGGGCTGGTGCCCTGGGGTTGGCCCATGGCTCTCTAGGGAAAGTGAACACTGGTGCCAGGTGTAGCAACAACCCCAATGTGTGCCCAGATAACTATCACACTTACCTGTTCCCAAGTAAGCCACACACTTTGATCTCAAGGGGAACCACTGAGATCAAATATCTCAATATGAGATCCTTGATTTCTTTATAGAAAGAAAAAATGAGACCTTATATCTTTCTATTGGGAGAGATGGAGAAAGAGTCATTCAGCTTTCTGAGCACTTGCCAAGCCATCCGTGGATGTGCCATGTACTTCTGTGCATTTCTCCGTGGATTAATGGGAACCAGGATTTGATGGATATTATTTGTCAAATACATTATTTAGCAAATGTTGATCTTCTTTACAGAATATCCTATTTGACTAATAACTTCTGCAGTAGCCTACCAGCGCTAGCATTCAAATACTATTTGCTGAATAATTTATGAGATGAACAGAGACAAAATACATTGAATAATTTATTCAAAGAAAAAATGCTGCCAGTATTTGGTTAGTGCTAATTAAACTCTTTTCAGCTGGATTACACACATAGGCACACATGCTTAGGCATATGTCCACACAGATACATGCACAGCTAGCTAGATTGAGGATTCACAGCAGATGAGCAGCACCTTCTTTCAGTGTTTTTATGCTTGAGGCAACCAGACAGGGTTGGAACAAGGCTTCATAAATAGTATGGAAGAGTGTGTTTGAGCCAGAAATTTCTGATTTGAACCTGAATTCTCTCCCCAAACTGCAAAGTGATGCAAGATGGGTCAGATAAAGAGGATCACGTTCATATGCCGCAAACAGCCTTTCACTGCAGCCTTCCTAGAGTATTCCCCGTTAATGCCTTTCAATGGCAGTTTTCCTTTCCTTTGGGACAGGTATGCATGAATTCCTAGGGCAAGGAAAAGCTTCACTGACCACAGTGAGCTGCCAGACAATGACATACTGGCATATTCTGCTGGTTACCTGATTTTTCACAGCTAATTTGGGGACAAGTATTTCAGGTAAAGTGTCAGCTTTAATTCACAGCCCCTTCAAAGCTCCTTTCATATGGAGCCACCTAACCTCTCAGAGTCTGCTACCTCCAGGTCAGGGTTGAGGGCAGCAGAAAGATTTTACTGACAGTGCAGCTGTTTGCACCATACCTGACCACGTGGATAAACAAAGGGCTATAATTTAGCCAAGATAACCTTGCCGATAACCTTACAAATGCTGACATAAACCACATGTACTGCCCAATCCCAGACAGGCAAAGACAAACCTTCCATAAACTTACTGACCTTACAAAACTTACATAGTGGCATATCCAGGGTATTAAAGATGGACCCCAAATTCAGACCTGGATTTCATGAAGCACAGGGTGTAGGTCATCTTCAATGGATATAAGATGAGAAAAATAGACAAACTAGAAGCCTCTGTGTATCACAAAGAAAAAATGAGTCTTCCTCGACCCTTTATTATCTGCCTCTTTTACTTAAATAGGATGGACAAGATAAATGGAAGAGTTATGCAAGCAAATCAAAATGCAATCATAAAAATAGAGAAAAAAACTCTAATTGGTCATCTTGAGGGACAAACCTCTATCTTTTGTGGTTAGTTTGCTCCCAATTATTTTTTTGTTCTGGTTCTATTTTTGTAAAGTTGCCAGACCTGTGCTAATGGTAGGAAAAGGGAGTAATAGAAGTAATTGGAAACATCCTGAATAACTTAATTCCAGTGTCTCTAGACATGGCTGGACCCCTAAAGGATATCTCCAGGACAATGTCAATCGGCATGAAAGGCTGCAGCAAAGGCATGGTGGAGAGGTCGCGCTGTATAAAAGCTTCTCTGAACTTTCAGATAATAAAAGTCACTTGGGAAGTATTTTCTTTTATGTCTGACAGGTTTCTCTTCTTGTTCTTTATATATGGTGTGTTACTGTGAACACAGTTCATCCCGTGTTTAATCATCCTGCTTTTCCTTAGTGCAGAAGTAGTGAGCGCATTGTTTCTAAGAAGGATTTAAGGGCCTTGGCTTCCGAGCATGTCAGCGTTGCAGAGCAGGACTCTGGAGATCCCGTGGTCAGTGTCTGGTTCAGGACTTGGCACATCAGGCAACCGCTCCCTTTCCAGGCATCACTTTTGGGGTACATGTAACTCAGAGGCACAGGGATGTCAATGCAGCCATTGGAGACCAAGGGCTTTGAGGAGAACAAGTGTGCAAGAGCATGGACCAAGACGCAGCCACGTGGGTAACTGAAAACAATTTCATTCCTCCTTTGGAATTTCATTGTCTTGAGGATGGATACATTGACAACTGTGAATGCTCCGACCCACCATCATGGGGAAGACGGGAGCGAGAGCAATATGAGGAGATAAGTGATCTGCCCCAGCTGTCCTCAAACACGCTTAGTCAATTCACACGGATTCTCAGTTCTGAAAACTGACACCAGGAAAATTATGTAAATATGGTTCATTTTAAATTCCCCACTTTAAATACAAACACCACAGGCACTAGCAACTATCATCTCTAGTACCTGCAAGAATTGGAAATGAGAAGTGTGATAGTCAAATGTAGGGACAAGAAGGATTTTCTTTCCACTCTGCATCTCTGCATGTTTACTGCATCTCATGGACAGATCCTGGACAGATTTTACTGAGGGTGCCAGATCCCTGGCACAGGCTGCCCAGAGAGATTGTGGAGTCTCCTTCTTTAGAGATCTTCCAAACTTGCCTGGATGCAGCCCTGTGCCCCATGCTCTGGGTGTCCCTGCTGGAGCAGAGGGCTGGACTAGAGGATCTCTAGGGGTCCCTTCCATGTCCCTGCGATTCCTCTTGTAGCATATATCAGGGATGATGACGTGTCAGGTCTGGAGAACCATAATTTCTCTCACAGCAGTTTCCTGACACTGTGAGGGTCCACCATGGTTACTGGACCTCCTTCTCCAATCAGTATTTTTTAACATCATGTGTGATGGAGCTCATTCTAGGACATAACTACATGGAGCAACAAGTTCAGTCAGACCTCTATGTTTGATTATTTTCTCATACAGCAATAGCTCTAAAAAATTCAGGCTTGTGTAAATAATTACTGCCCTCTTTTTGAGAATTTCTTTACGACAGCATCAAAATGAAAATGACAGCTGTGGCAGCAAGTAAATTACCACTGCCTAATTGGGCCCAAAGAGAGGTTAGGGCCTGAAATGTCCCTTCAAGTAGACTGAGTGAGAAAAGAAAAGAACACTAGACACATGCACATTGACTTTACCACTCCTTAAATGGCTTATTTTCCTGCCAGTCCCTGAAGGAAAAAAAGTGTCATATTCTTCACTGCTTCTTTTTCTACTTTCAGAAGCTCAGAGGATTTGCAGTTGCAGATGTTTATTCATCATTAGACTTGAATACAAACTTGCCAGGCACCATTTGTTGCATTTGTTCAGTTCCTCCTGTGCATGAACACTGGGCTAACCCAGCCATTATTCTATTCCGTGGATCCCACAGAAGCATGTGTTAAAAATGTTGGAAAGGATAAATATAAATCCAACCTCTATATGGTATAAATATGTGAGACCAAAGAGGATGAAAACAGAGAGGCAGCACAATTACCCTACACGATTCAAAATTAACAAGATGTATGTCAGGCTCCAGTGTCTGGAAAAGCCTCGTGTCTGAATTATACGAAAAAAGTTCAATTATGAGAGATAATAGAGTTAGGCTAAGGGCGAAACTGTCACTTCTAGAAGATGTACAAAACTACAAGATCAGATTTGTTGTCAGAAGTCAAATTGGTGAATTTTACATTGCTTTCTGGAAAAAAATGAATATTAAGCATCATCTGCCCCAGATAGAAGCCTTAGAGCAATGTATAATCCCCTTTCAATGGGATTTTGTCACTAAAAGCAGAAATCCTACAAATAATTTGTTTTTGATTTTTAGTTTTTTTTCTGGAAATAAGTTTGTTGAATCTGAAAAGATGGAGTCTGTTATTTTGTTCCCCAGTCTGGTCTCATGTCTCACTGTCTCTCACTGGCATAGCTCTGAGATGGGCTGTGATGCAACAGAGACATAGCAGAACTGCCACGTGTCAAAAAGAAATAAGAAATCTATTGCAAATCCAATAGAAATGGTAAACTTTATTTTTTTGTAGCCTGGCTTTTATTTTTACTGCACTGCTCTTTTAAAGAGAAGGAAAGGGAAGAATCAAAAGGAATGTGTAGTAGTTCACTAAAATGAAGCAAAATTCCCCAAACTTCTGCTGACATTGGTGAGGTTGAAGTATGTGTCAAATACAGGAAATTTTCTGAACCCTCAAAATCTGCTTCTGCAGGCCTTGGGGTGAACAGACAGTAGAACACATAGAGGAGCAACAGCAATACATGCACTTACTATAATCCGTTAACTAGAATATCAGCCACAATATTTTGGCCATTATTCACCACCAGTTTTGCAAGACAAGGGGCTCCTGGATCTGTTTAAGCATAAACTGTGACCTATTCCTCACCTACCCTCAGATTACCACCAGCCTGCACAGAGGTGACCTTCTCGCAGTGTGAATTGCTAAGATTATTGCTTTCTCTCTAGAAGGTCTGCAACCATGTTCTGCTGTTCCCACTGAAATACACTGTAGCTTTATTACTGACAACCAGAGGGCAAACATGAAAATTTTATCCCTCTGGAAAGAAATGTTCCAGCTATTTTTCCTCTTTTTTTTTCAGTGTAGGTGAGTGGCCTTTCCTCTAATTTACTGAAAACCTTTGATTTCTGTCTTCAAAATGCTTTTATTTGATCAATATTTGTCATCTTCCAGTCTCTGTTCTGTTTGCCAGTCTTAGTATTATTTCTTTCCTGCCTGGTAATAAAGCCCAATCTTCACAAAATACCTTAGCACATGTCTGGTGAGCTAGCAGTCCCTCCCTATGCAATGAAACACTCTAAAATACACTTACCTTTGAGGTACTAAGTCTCACCAAGGTCTACAAAATCTAAGTCACATATGGACCTGCCAAAGGGAGTGAAAAATCCATTAAGTTCTGTTAGCTTAAGGTATTTTGATAGTCTTACAACACAAAAACGAGGGCTATTCACAAAGGTTTGCCCCTTCGCCTGTGAAAGCTGCTCCCCTGCAGGCACCTTCTGCAGTGAGTGGAGAGAACAAAAGCTCCCACAGTGGGTTCAGAGCCACTCAGGGAGGCTCCTTCAAGTCCTGCCTGTCCCTCATGGATGAGTAGAGGGCAACCTCAGCAGCAGGCTACAGTCTGCATTGGCTCTGAGGCATTTAGGAGCGCTGTGCTATACCCACTGCTGCCAATGCATGGAGAACTGAGCATCATGGTGTGTTGAATACCGAATTTTCCCTCTTCACTGCCTGTGGTTATGGTCAGGGAGAACCTTGTGCCTGCCTCTGACGTGCTGATGCTGAATGTTTTCAATCAGATCATGAAAAGGGGGCCATCATACACCTTGTAGTGAGAACAGACAGGGCAGCAAAGGGATCTGTCCTCCATGGCAAGCATTGCTCCCACTGTGACAGCTCCAGAAAGCCAGTGTCAGACTGTGCCCACAGAGGGGAAGCTGAGAGGGAGAGGGGACCTCACAAAGCAGTCACATACTTGTCGTGGCCTGGAAGAAAAAGTGATGCACAAAAAGAAGTATTTACAGAGTCATTTGTTTGGAGTGCAGAAGCTCAGCCCAAATGGTCAAGCCTCAGAGGCTGCCTGGTTGACCATCATGTCTGCTAGGCACACAACTGACATTTCTGTTAGTAAGGGTGCTATACGTGTCTTTTGCATACATAAACTCCTAGTGTTGCTATAGGATAGGGAATATGGGCTTGACACTAAAGGTGCAACCCTTGAGTACAATTACACATCAGGAGCTACTCAAACATTTGCAAAGTTTTCCCTTTATGCACATCTGTTTGTTGACTCTTGCAAGACTCTTTCACGGCAGTTTTCATGATAAGAAGCTGCTGTCACAAAAAGCCACTGTCACAAAAGGCTGCTGTCACAAAAAGATGCTGTCACAGCTGGCGTGCTTCCAGAGATGGAGGCAAGAGATTGAGCTGGGCTTAGATGTGATTTCTCCCAGCCTGCAAGGGATACTGCAAGGAAGTTTGCTCTGCTGTTTTATGTGTTCAGTGGGTAAATGAGGGACTTCAATCTTCACAGCTGCAAGCTCAGCATCTTTCCCCAGCACATCATTCACTGGAAGATAAAAAAGACTGTGGAGAGTCCCAGTTCTCTGGTGCAAGCTGTTATTTGATTTATTTATTGGCACAGTCTTGTAAAGGATGGTAGGTGCTTTTTTGCAGATAGGAGGAGGCGTGATTCCTCGTCTTTGAAGGCTTTAGAACAAAGACACAGCATACAAAAGGGACATTAATAGAGAAACAGAGAGACAGAAATAAGGCTTACAAAATTAGATCAAGTGGTTGCTTATGGTAGTTACACAAGTCTTGATTGTTTGAACCCAGGGAGGCACAGAAACACATATGTGTTCCTTACGCATACATCTACATCATATTAAAGATGTCATATGCACAAACAGCAAAATAGAGACTTGAGGACATATCTAATAGAAATTAGGAAGACCTAGAATCGTCAAGATACGAGTTCTAATCATGGCTCTAAATGCTAGCAGCACTCTAAGTAGTAGAAATTGATGCAATATATAGAATATAAAACAACCACCACAGCATCAGGGTGCAAGGGACAGAACAGGCACTATTCTAGGGAGCAGTAATATCTTTCATTGCCCTGGGAATCTTGCCTGCATGTAAAAGAGCAGATCCCATCTCAGAGAGCAGAAGGAGGCGTGGGGGAAAGCACGCTGATTGCCAACTGATTGCAAGGAACCATGTGACGACTTCTTGCTGATGAAACTCCTGCAGTCCTTTTTGCAATGATGGGTTTCCCTCTGATACTCTGACCTTCATGATTTCAACCAGAACCCCTCCTAAGTATGATAACAGAGAGGAGGACATTTTGCCTCTGATGCACTCTGAAAAAAATACACTATAGTAGCAAACAACCCCCAAATGTCCTGACTGTGCAAGGTTTATCACTTGGTGCATTGACTTGACTCCTTTCTAACCCCTGCTGCAGCCCTTTTAGAGTGAAAGTTGCCCTCCTGCCTCCTTCCCTGGAAGGGAGTGCTGTGGGGGATGTGAACTTTTCCTAATACTAGAGCATCTTGGAAAGATTTTCTCCTGGCCTTTAGTCTTCATTATTGTGCTTGTAAGACGCCATCTGAGATTTGTGTGCATGGTTTAATTTAAAAAGCGCAAGAAATATATACATGGATACAAAAAGACAAATGGGTGCTCTGTTTCTCATCTAAGTGGACTTGTGGATGTCTGAGGATATTTCTGGAGGGGCATAACACTAGCAAGAAACTGGTCTGGTCAGATTATAGCTGCAATCAGTGATAAGGCTTTCTGAGCTATGAGCTATTATTTCAGACTTTGGACCATATAATTGTTTTCTTTGTTCTTAAGATTAAAGAAAGAGAAATATATATATATATATATATATTTCTCTTTAGTTGTTGGTAATGAACATTCAAAGACTTTTCTGCCACTTGGGCAGAAAAGCCAGGTGTTTAGTGACTATATAGTATCACCGGTGACTATCTAATGGAGAAATAACCACATGCTGGTGGAGGTTCTGTGCTCACTTGTCTAAAAGCCAACGGCTTTTAGAGCCCATCCTCTGCCCACCCACAACAGGCAGCACCGAAGGACGTCTGGTCCTCCAGAATAGACAGGCCAAGCACCTGGTCCCTTTTTGGGTTTTCTGCAACCAAAGCCGTAGGCCTTGCCCTGGGATTTTGCCTTTGCCTGGCAGTGAACGCCTGCTCGCTGCTCGGAGTTAACACTGCAGCGACGCTCGGCCTCGCTCCCCCGCTGCTCCCTCCCTTCCCGAGGCTGAAGTCAGCTGCGGCAGCGGCTCTTGATGGGCGGCGGGAGGGATCTGGGGAGCAATGGGCTGCCCTGGCGCGTCTTGGCCTCCTCTCTGGCCCACTGGCCTCCGACTGGTATCAGTCGTGGTCTGAGGAAAAAGAGAAAAAGAGCAGGGCAGAGGCGGGAGCCAGGAAAAAAAGAAGGAAGGAAGAAAAGAGAGAGAAGAAGGAG
>JAUBOD010000433.1:3167523-3180476 GCA_032353885.1 Nothura maculosa | reverse complement strand
TATTTCAGGTATAGTTAAAAATCAGTGGTGTCTCAATTCATTGACTCAGTAACTAAAACAATAAATCATTTTTTTCAGCTATAAAACTACTTTTTGTGAGTTCAGAACAAAAGCTGAGCCTGTGTGTGGCCATCTCCCGGCAAACAGTATCGTATCCAGAGGCTGTTTTCCTAGCTTAACTTTTATCTATGCTTTTAAATCAGCTTTTTAGTGTAATAAACAGAAGTTGGTCCTAGAATCCATCTCATAACACCCCTTGAGCCATGACTGATCCCTAGACGGGAGAGTCAAGCGCTGAGACCTTTGCGTCTGCTGAGCGTCTGCCTAAGAGCCCATACACACAGGAAGCCAAAGGCCATGAACTCGCTGTCTTCTGCTTGTATTTTTAATGTGTGAATGGGCCTCCGCCTTCCCCATCGCTGCTGCTGGGATCCGGGCTCGGGAGCCTCAGGGCTGCTCCTGGGGCCTCTCTGCCCCCAGCTCAGGATCAGAGGAGCCCTTTGGACTCAAAGGGGCAGGACAAGGCACCTGGTGAGGGAAAGCCTGGACTTTTCTTCACAGTGAGGGAATCCCAGCCAGGACCCACCACTGGCTCTGGGGGAGGCCAAGGAGCAGGGACGTCGGGAGAGCAGGCCGAGGAGTGGGGATGTCGGTGCGTGGCCTCCCATAGGGCATGGGAGTACAGGCCAAGGAGCGAGGACACCGGGAGCACAAGCTGAGGAGCAGGGACGTCGGTGTGTTGCCTCCCACAGGGCATGGGAGCGCAGGTTGAGGAGCGGGGACACCGGGAACACAGGCTGAGGAGCGGGGATGTCAGTGTACGGCCTCCTCCAGGGCATGGGAGCCCAAGCCAAGGAGTGGGGACACCGGGAGCACAGGCTGAGGAGCAGGGACACCGGAATGTCACTGTGCGGCTGGCGGGGCCAGCGAGTCAGGCCGGGTGAGGGAGCGGCCCCGGCTGCCCCCGGACGCAGGTGCCGGCGCTTTCCCATAAGCGGAGTGGAAAGCTCTTCATTAAACCTGCGCTGGGCACCTGCCCGCGCCGCCGGCGCCCTGTCCGTCAGGCCAGCGCCGCTGCCCTGGCAGGCTGAGCCCAATCTGCAGGCTGAGCCCAACCTGCGGCCTTGCCAGCCCCTGAGGAGGGCACCGCATGACCCACAGGGCCCAGGAGAGCGCGGGGCCGAGCGGGACACCCCCGGGTGCGGCACGTGGCCACCCAGCGCGGCCCCACACACAGGCCCTGCAGGGCTGTTTCCTGGCCCCCATGGGTCCTGCTGGCCTTCCCATCCTGCCCCCACACTCCCCAGTCCGTGTCCCAGGCATGCTCCGCACTACGCGAAATTCACGGAAGAAACCACACGAAATGAGCACAGAAACGACTGCTTTGGGGGCGTGACAGAATGACTCATGATTTAATGCTTCTTGAAGTTTTTTGTTTCCTTCCGCAGGGCATTGGTTTCAAAAACAAACAAAACGAGGTAAAATAAATTAATTTATGTACACTTTACATACACTGTGTCACGTGGAGCTTTGCAGCAACAGCAACCAGGAGTCGTTACAAAATAGAAAACTACATGGCCAGTGCAGGCCCTGGGCAGCCTGCAAGGTACAAGGTCGTCATCCTGAGCATGGTTGGCAGAGTGATCATGTAAACACGTTTAGAAGCATTTGCGGTGGACAATGGATGGGCCAGCCTCATCGTACTCCTGCTTTGTGATCCACATCTGCTGGAAGGTGGACAGGGAGGCCAGGATGGAGCCACCGATCCAGACGGAGTACTTGCGCTCAGGTGGGGCAATGATCTGCAAGGGGCCAAGAGAAAGAGCGGAGATCAGCACAAATGCACCCGTGCCAAGCGCTGCCCCTTGCAGGGTGACACAGCCCCACTGGGATGGTGCAAGAGGGATGCACCTGGAGCTGTGTGCCCAGGTCTTCTGTGGCCTGTACTTACCTTGATCTTCATGGTGCTGGGGGCCAGGGCTGTGATCTCCTTCTGCATGCGGTCAGCAATACCTGGGTACATGGTGGTACCCCCAGACATGACGTTGTTGGCGTACAGGTCCTTCCTGATGTCAATGTCGCACTTCATGATGCTGTTGTAGGTGGTCTCATGGATGCCCGCGGACTCCATGCCTGGTGGTAGGGGAGGGGAGAACAGTGGGTATGGGTTAAGCACCAAGCGAGCGCTCTGCGTCCACAGGATGCCGTGTGGGCAGGGAAGAGTGGCTATGGGGTAGCGAGGGGCACGCACCAATGAAGGAAGGCTGGAAGAGGGTTTCTGGGCAGCGGAAACGCTCGTTGCCGATGGTGATGACCTGCCCATCGGGGAGCTCGTAGCTCTTCTCCAGGGAGGAGGAGGAGGCAGCGGTGGCCATCTCGTTCTCAAAGTCCAGCGCCACGTAGCAGAGCTTCTCCTTGATGTCACGGACAATCTCACGCTCAGCTGCCAGGGGGAGCAAAGGTGTCAGCAAAGGAAAGTAGGGACCCGTGGAGCTCCGCAGGGGCTCCAGGCATCCCGAACGCGCACATGTTCCCAGCCAGGAGCGCGCTCAGCGCTTGCAGAGGGCTGAGAGGCCCCGTCAACCGCGCGGGCGCAGGAGGATTTGGGAGGGGAGCGGTGCCCACCTGTGGTGACGAAGGAGTAGCCACGCTCAGTGAGGATCTTCATCAGGTAGTCAGTGAGGTCCCGGCCGGCCAGATCCAGGCGCATGATGGCGTGGGGCAGCGCGTAGCCCTCATAGATGGGCACGTTGTGCGTCACACCGTCGCCGGAGTCCAGCACGATACCTGGGGAGGCAGAGGGCAGTCCCTGAGCCGCAGCTCGCGAGTGGCCCTGCGCGAGGGAGCGGAGCAGGGCCGCGAGGCGCGCTGCTCCTGAGGGGAGCGTGTCCCACGGGATGCCCGCACTCACCAGTGGTACGGCCGGAGGCATACAGGGACAGCACCGCCTGGATGGCCACGTACATGGCAGGCACGTTGAAGGTCTCAAACATGATCTGGGTCATCTTTTCCCTGTTGGCCTTGGGGTTGAGGGGGGCCTCAGTGAGGAGGGTGGGGTGCTCCTCGGGGGCCACGCGCAGCTCGTTGTAGAAGGTGTGGTGCCAGATCTTCTCCATGTCGTCCCAGTTGGTGATGATGCCGTGCTCGATGGGGTACTTCAGGGTCAGGATACCCCTCTTGCTCTGAGCTTCATCCCCTACGTAGGAGTCCTTCTGACCCATACCCACCATGACGCCCTGTGGGGGGAGAAAGTGGGGGGCTCAACCAGCTGCCCCAGGCTGTGATGGGGAGCTCCTGCTGTGCGCGGCGGGGCCGGAGCACACGGGGGGCCGCAGGGAGCGCGCGGCAAGCCCGGCACGGCGCCCGTGGGGAGCCCGGCGCGGTACCTGGTGGCGGGGGCGGCCCACGATGGAGGGGAACACGGCCCTGGGGGCATCGTCGCCGGCGAAGCCCGCCTTGACGAGGCCGGAGCCGTTGTCGCACACGAGCGCGGTGGTCTCGTCCTCGTCGCACATGGTGCTGCTGGCTGCCTGCGGAGGGCACGGGCGCTCAGCGCGGCCCGGCGGGCGGCGCTTACCTAGGCCGGGCTGCGGCCGGCGCTTACCTAGGGCGGGCTGGAGGGCCGGGACGGGACGGGCCGGGGAGGCTGCGGGCCGGGCGGCTGGGGGGCGGCGGGCGGGAGCGTCGCCTTTTATCGCGGCGGGCGGGCGGCGGCGGCCGCCCCCAGGAATGCGGCCCCGGCCGTCTCCATATTTGGGAGCGGGGCCCGGCCGCGGCCCCCGGCCCGGCGCTGCCCAAACAAGGCGCTCCTGGACGCGGCCCAGGTGAGACGGCCCGGGCCGTATAAGGCGCGTCTGCGGCGCCCCCCGCGCCGGGGCCGCCCGCCAGCCCGTCCGAAATATCCCCCGCGGCCGCGGAGGGCAAAGCAGGTGAGGCGGGGGCGCCCGTGGGGCAGCGCCGTGGGGCAGAGCCGTGGGGCAGAGCCGCGCACTGGCCGCCTCGACGGCGCCGGGCCCAGGGGTGGCCGCGGGCGCCAGCGACGGCAGCGGGAAGCAGCAAAATCCCGGCAAATCCCGCCTTTTCCTCGACGTGCGGTGAGGGGTAGCGCCAGGAGGGGGAAGGCGGTGTGGGGCAGGCAAGGCTGCGGTCCAGAGGTTGCTCTGTGGTTCGTGCCCCACACCTGCACCTTCGTGCCGGGCAGTGATGGCACCTGGCCTCGGGTTTAGCCCATGGGAAAGCCACGGCCTTACACCCCGAGTTCATCACATACATCTATACGTCCGTTTGATACGGTCTAAAGATGGGCAGTGAGTGTGTAGGGGCGCGCGGTCCTGCAGGGAGCCGGCCTGGCTGCTGCGGGAGCCACATGGATGGGGAGGAAGGACTCGCCCGCTCCGCTGCGGGAAGCAGAGTGGAGATCCCGTGTGGGAGGCCCGGGGATTTTGTACAGAAATCCAGGCTAGGAGGATCCAGGTGAGGAGGTCGCACAGGCAGGTTTGCACCTCACCAGCCCTTGAGACCAAAGGTGCTTCTGGCCAAGCAGGAACCCGCTCGAGATCCCGCGGCTCTAAGGCCGGAGAGCAGGAAGAAGAAATACTGAAACAGAAACATTCGTGCTGCAAGGGACGTCCCCAGAGCAAATGCTCCTCAGTGGCTGCATTTCCTGCACTGCAGGGTACAGAGCAGTCACCAGAGAAGCAGGAGCTTCTCCGCTCATCCTTAACTTCTATATCCCTATGGCAGCATCTCCCTTCTGCTATAGATTTCTACTGCCTGTATTAGAACACGCTGGGGATAAAACATGCTATTTTCTCACGTTATTCTTCAACTTCTTGTTTTATTCTGCAAGTCTTTCATTTCCAGCTGGCAGTGCAGAAGTTGAAAGCCTGAGAACACCTGAAGGAATCACAGCCGTCGAATCCCTGCCCAGGATGCAGGGAGCCTGAAGTGCAGCCAGCGGTGTTGCTCAGGTTTGAAATCAGGTTGTTTGTAACAGCAATCCTGCCTGAAACATTCACCTCACCGAGAAACATCCTTAAGGATCCTCCTGGCGCGAGAACGGATCTGCTCCATCCCTTCAGTTCCTGCTTAAATGCAGTTTACAGCCTGATGGCCATGGTAACTTCCTACAGTTCTGCACAAAAGATCACTTTCTGCCCTGATATCAGCTCTAATATTGAACTAAGCTCACTAAAACTGTTTGATTTTGGTCTTAAGTCACATAGCAAGTGAAAACAGTTTCCAAAAGAGAACAGGTACAAAATCTTCTCTGAAATTTCTCACAATTCAAAATGCATAAACGTTCCTGCTGCACTAATGCAGACATATGGACATATAGACATTTTGCATTAAGGAGAAAATAAATATTTGCAGAACATACACGTCCTTATGCAAAAGGTTATGTCCTTAACAGCTTATGTCCTTAAGCTGTTTTAACTGAGAAGTGTGTTCTTTCTCTCCCTCTCTCTTTCTCTTCTTTGTGTCTTTCTTTCTCTCTCCTTCTCCTGCACAAACAACAGTAATTTACTGTATTTTTTATATTTGGAATAAAACTTAGAACCACTGTAGAACCTCTGATAATCTTGGTTATGCAAACGAAGGCATCTTCCCTGTGCAGTAACCTGAGAAGAGAGTTCTCCAAAAGCAGAGTTCGTTACGTAAGGAGACAGTGCGGGGTGAAGAGGAATAGCCCCAAATCTCAACCTTTTTGTGCTTCATAACGGAGTAAGAAACCGATTTAATATTTCTAGCACAAGAACATTTAACTTCAGTTTAGGCATGGAAGTTATTTTAATGAGGTTTTATTTAAGTAAACTCATTGCCTGCAGCCTTCTGTTTTGGCAATAGTCAGATGAAAGGCACTGTACAAATGCCAAGTAGCTCCTAACTCAGCAGCCGAGTCAGACAGCAGCAGCAGTGAAAACAACAGGGAAAATCTCCCGCTCCGGGAGCCCGCGCGGGTCCCTCCCGGGCCGGAGCTGCCGCGCACCCTGCAACGGGGCCACGAGAAGCACTGGCTTCTCCAGGGATTTCCGAGGCTGCTTCCATCCGTGCTGGCCACGCGGGTTTTGCTGGGCACACTCGGCTCTAGAGCCTCCTCTCCCAGTGAAACATCCAGCAGAAGCTCAGAATCATGTTCCAGGGGTGCCAACCGTTTGCTAAATTATTGCTTTCTCCAAAGATGTTGTGTATCAATCAACTGGGAAAAAAAATAAATCAAAATTTAAGGAGTTGCATTCTAGCGCTTTGAATGATTTATTTGTTCAGAGCCACAGCTAGGAGCTGTGCTCTGCCGAGCCCTGCAAGCCCGCAGAGCAGCAGGATCTGCTCCTTAGGAGAGGGCTGCTAGTGCATTTCTTTCCCATATTAGTTAGAACCTCTCTAGATAAACCCATTCTTCCAAACATGTTCAGACTCTCAGCCCAGCTTACTGTATTAGTACAGGGAGGAGGGGAAGAAGCGGAAGGGAGCCGTGCTTTTAAAACTAGAAACTGGATTCTCTTCAACCAATTTAACTTCTGACCTTCTCAGCTGTTGGATCAAGTTGTTGGGGCAGGCGCGCGGCCAGGCGGGCAGAGCAGGGGGGCAGGCGAGTCCCTCCGCAGCCGCGCTCGGCCCGCGGCGCCGCTCCAGAGCCAGGGCTCAGCCTGCCGCGCTGAAGCAACCGGCCCAATCTCAGATTAACATCTACTGCCTGTCAGGGTAATGGGAATTGAGAAGTTACATGGAGTCCTTTTTGCCAGCAAGAGGGAGATAAGGGCTGTAGACAGGGGAAGCAGTAGCATCATCTAGCAGGGAACGAGGCAGGGAGCAAGGGAGAACACGCTGGGAGCCGTGGTGCAAACAGCGGCTGTGAGGGACTGTGCAGTGAGCTCTAAACCCCCGTGGATGTAGATTGACCCTAAAAATCTGGCTATCGTTTATATGAGAGTTACAGGTGGAGAGAACAGAAAGCAGTGGAAGAGGTACGTGCATTCCAGCTCATCCGTGCGACCTGGAAGAACAGGGGATGTGCTGGAGTGCGGAAGCCTCCCTGCAGAGCTGGGCTTTCCTACCTGCTCCCACCTTTCCTACCTTGTTACGCACGAGCTGAGCAGCCAGCAACAACCCGCCTTAGTGCACTGGTATTCTTTAAAGCAAAGCTGGGTTTACCGAGTTTCTACGGCAAAAGATACTTCAATTTAAAGGTGTTATAGCAGGGCAAAGCACACAAAACAGTTCCACGCTCAGGACGGGTGGTGCAGTATTTATTTCCCAGATAAGCCAAACAGTCACGCCGTGTGTGTGGATTCAGGTTCATTCTGTGCAATCACAGCAAAAGTTTCCACCCTCTGCAGTGCGTCCCATGTTTCACCCTTTGTATTTGGGCATCTTCAGCCCTCCCTTATGCCGAATGAAGACATAAAATGAAATAGAGAAAATGAGAAAACTTTATTTTCCTTTTGCTCGAGATCAAAACAGCACCACCCTCACCCAATGACCCAGGGAAACCTTTATAAACCATCAAGGCCAGGCATATTACTGTATGTGAAGTTTATTACAAAGTCTTAACAAAGTAAGAACAAAAGATATAAAAAAAATTAGAAAAAAAATATTTTAAAACGTGATACTCATCATGATTGTCCCTGAACGTAGAGCTCATAATTTGCTTTTAACACAAATTTGAAGTAAGGATTAGATTTCAAGGGGCCAAGTTCTTCTGCTTGCAGCAAGTCCTTCACTTCTGGCAAATATTCGCTTAGCTGAACACCTACAACACAAAGTTTGCCATTAAAGAACCGAGAAAGTGCTAGACAGGATCTCCCTTGCTAATGCAAACACTTGGCTTATGCAAAAAGAAAACTTATTCTGCAAAACTAGGAGTCAAAATTCAAGATATTCAAATAGTTCCTACTCAGATAGTCCTTTTAATAATGATTTTATAAACATTGTGAATTCTATTATTAAACCTAAGAAATCTTTAGGTTTAGTAGAAGAATTAAAAAAAAATAAAGGATTTATTTAAAGAAATACTTTAAAATCGAAGTCTACAAATACTCTAAAATAAGTTGCAACATTTCAATCTCAGCAGTGGAAATCTTGCAAAACAACAGAAAACAATTGGATGGAAAATACATACAAAACTAGGATTGTTTTGAAGAGTACTTACAGCATGGAACCTTCTCAGCTTTGGATTAAGAAAAACATACAATAAAATTGAATTTCTTTGGGTCTAATATATTTTTTTCCTCAGAATCTCTAACTTTTATAGCTGTAAGTTACATGGGTCTGTTTTAATTTAATGGAGATACAGGGGTTTTGTTTTGGCTTTTTGCCTTTTTTTTACCTGGAGAGAGAGCAGCATAGAACATCTGAGCTAAATCAGATCAAGCTATTCCAAGTGATGGACCATTACATATTAATGTTTTACTTTAGAGATTACATGTATTTAATTCCAGAAGACACTTTATTTCGTCATAACACACTGCTAAAAGGCTAATTGCTGCCCTATGGATCAAATACTTTGAGGATACTGAAGTTATAACCAAGGAATCTGCTAGACTCTCATCTCTTTATCACCTCATAGACATGAAATTATTTCCCTTATGATTGTAATGATTTACTGGGTTGCATGTGGAAGTTGTTATTATTCTCATAATTCATTTTTCTTCCATCTCTTTTTGGGTCCAACTGTTCTGCTTAAGCAGTTTTAAGAGTAAACTAATCAATTTCAAGAAGATCACTTATATTCAAGTACACTTTACCTTCTTTCAAGAGCTTTTGTAATATTTTCACAAATATACTATCTTTAGATGCTTCAATTGGATCATCTTTCCCTTCTGAATTGGACCACCTGCAAGTCACAGAGAATAAATTCTTAAAACAGTAGAGCAAATGAAATAAAACACAACACTAAAACAATACATAGGAAAATTGATAAATTATCCAAGACAATTAATACATGTCCATACAGACAGGGTTATATTCTTGCCTACAGCTCAAAGCAAGACTTTTTTTTCTATTTTGTGTTTGATATTCTTTATTTCAAAGGTAAAGCTGCAATAACATTGCACTATTACAAGGGAATCTAGTTAAGAAGCATTTCCTTATCTTCCTATATTCTAAACTGTAAAAGCAAACATCACTTATTTCTCTGAGAAAAGCAGAAGTGTTACCTGTTCGGATAAATATCTGCTCTCAACAATGACTTCCATCGCCTCACAATCACTAAAGATTTATCTTCAGGCATGAAGCAGAAGAGGTAATTTACCAATGTGTTTTAAAAGTGAGACATGGAAGAGGAAAGAAGACTGGAAAGAGCAGAGGGCCCTCCCGGGGCAGCCCCTCCGGGGCGGTGGTGGCAGCAGGTCTGTGCCCGCTCCCTGCGGCCATCCCGACTAATCCCAATCCTTTGGAAGGGGGAGGAGCAGCAGCCCTGCTCAGCCAAAAACAGTCATGGGAAGGATTCGATTCAGCCTGTACTTAGTGCTGAAAATGATCTGAAAGGCGGCTCTTTTAAACAGCACCTGAAAATGTGATCTCTTACAATCCAGAGGAGAGCTGGAACTCAGAAGAGAGGCATGAAGTTGTCAAACCGGTTCAGTGGCCAAAATATGTGAAACATAAATCTGCAGGAGTGATTCTGGCACATGCTGCTCTTCAAAACTCTCCATCTTGAGACATATTGGAACCATTACAGTGTTCAATGTAGGGTATTGGGTTCAAGTATAGGGCTGCTTCCAAGAGAAAAGCCATTTAAGTAATTTGTTTTACTTTATTAAAAGGTACAGTGAGAATGAAAGCCACGTGGCTACATTTCTGTTTCTTACATCTTGAAAGAGCACAGTAAGTTGCCACTGAGGAAAAAAATGAACAAAGTCTTTTTGTTGTGGTTCCAATTTAAAAAGAAAAGGACACATTTTGATCAGGTTCTTCTTACTTATCTTATACTATGAAATCCAGGCTTTTCAATGAGCTGGACAATAGTTCACAAACGTGTGATTTTGAAACACCACAACAATGTTATAAAAACCCCACTTCTATTAATGTGTCCCTATAACAGACTTACCCATCTCTTTGGAGCGCCTTGCAGAGGATTTTTAGTTTAAGATCGTTTACATCTACTTCCTCGTCCTGCAATTAATGTAAGAAGAGGAGAAAGGTAATTTTAATTTTTTTAATAAAAGAAATAATCACCTTATCACACTCAGATTACACTGATGAACCAGATTCTTTAACTATTGAACCTTGTTAAATTGCAAGTTAATAGTATTGCATATATCATACTTGTCTAATCGATCTGCTAAATATGTGTACTAGTGAGTAAGGCAGCTTCCAAATGTTAAGAAATTTCCTTTTTGGCAGTTTCTGTTTCTTAAAATTGGGCAGTTCTTGCCACCTTGTTTTACAGATCCAAAGCTTGGGTCGGATTTGGAATTATTCCATTACATTTCTACTGCTGCCATCCCATCATTTTGCTTGTTTTCCAGAAGAAGGGAGAGCACAAAGAAGAAAAGGTCAAACTTGTTATTTGTCAAATCCTGTTGAAAGACACTAGATTATAGCAGGCATTCAGGGGCAGCAAGTTTTTCACAGCTTCTGAATTGTTTTTGCCCTATTACTTCCTTGGCTTTCTGAAAAGCCATGACTCTCTGGGTTTCAGTCTTTTGTCTGTCCAGATTACAATAACTCTAAGATGAAGTTCTTTAAATGGGGAACCTCTCTGACATCTTTATAGGGAAAGAAGTGCTAGAATAGTGCAAAATAACAATCTTCATGTGCATACATTTCCAATAATGGCTCAGTTAGTGCCTTAGCTCCAAGTTGTTCTTCATTACAATTTCTTTTCTGCACTGAAGCTATTTGATGGTTAGTGTGAGCCCTAGCTCTGCTCTACACATCAACACTCAGTAAGGGTCGATGACTGCTTTCTCTCTTGCTTGTTACACAATCATATACAGATATGGAAAAGTTATAAAAAAAGAGCAAATATTGCATGTTTCATACACACCATGAACAACTAAACTTGAAATAATGACCAGGAAATAGGGCTTAATATGAGAATACAACATTTAAGTTTTAAAAAGTTATGCTTTATCATAGTTAAAGGCTGATTTTAGGGTTGTTAAGGCAATTATTAATAGCAATATATCCAATTAGGCAGATGAGTTAAGTTCAGTGCTACACATCTAATTTATCTTAACCATTCCCATCCTTCTGACTTAGAAGCAGTTGTAAATATATGTAGTAGAGAGAGGCAGAACAATCTAGGAGAATTAATGCAGCCATTACCTTGTTGGTTTTAGTAGGAAAGCCTCTGAAATTCCCATGTAGCCCAATATTCAACAGCCCAACAGCCAACAGAACTTTTGATTTGATCTATGTGTGGAATTACACAGCAGATTGGATCTTAAACTGGTTTAACTGGAACTGAAACCTTGTTGCATACAGACAGTCAATGCTATAAGCTCGACTTAGAGAAGTTCGGCCTGTCACTGGGACTAGATCAATGTGCCAGAGGGAACCATTACCGCACATCCACGGAAGGATTGGTTGGCATTTAAGGTAGTTTCCCTGGTCTCTCACAGTCTATATAAGGACGAATCACACTGTAGTTCAGGCGTCCAAGCTTTGCTAAACCTCAGACATGACTGAGATCTGTGATGTCAGGTAAATTGTTACTGGCTTTAACATACCCATATCCTGTAACATACACTGGCAATCACAAAGTGCCATAAATGCCTTCCAAGCCTCAGAAGCACCAAATAATTGACATCTAGTCTCTTCCTTGTTCCAGTATGCTGCTGATCAGCACACACTGCAGCAAACGTATAGAATATGCTACAAACAAGTAAATCAACCACAAAATTTGTTAGCAGAGAAAGCAGTAGGAATAGATACAGTGGATGAGAAAAACACAAGAGCACTGTTAATGCCAGGCTGAATATGTGATAAAGGAATCCTTGAAACCCCCAGAAACATGAAGTGTGTGTACAGTCTTCTGAGGAGCCAACACAGCAACAACCTGTGGTCAGTCTCACAGAAAGCAACTCATCTGCTGAGGTATCATAGGAGATGATCAGCCCAGAAAGGAGGTGCAGCCTCCATCCCTGATGGTTTCCATGATGGAGCAGGATCATGCTCCGACTCTGATCCCCAACACCTGCCCCTGCCTGGAGTGCAGAATAAGACTAGACACCTCGTGACTTACACTATCACTTCATAACTACAGTATAGAAAAAAATCCACCAGTAGGTTTTCATACATGTCCAAACTGATGCCTAATACCTGAAATATAAGTCAATCAATCAGCTGCTTTGATGGAGGATGACAGTCCTAGGAGGACCTCAAACTCCCTGGGACTGAGCAAGGAAAAATAAAGAGATTTGAAATATAGTGTGAACAGCCCTCTAAGAGATGAAATAGCGACTTTTTCACAATCTGAACCTACAAAAGGAAGATGCTATATAGATAGGTGGCAAGGTTTTTTTGCTAGAAAAAAAGCAAGGGAAGATAAAAAACAGCTTAGATGTTCTGTAAAAACTGAGGCAAAAGCTTGAAGTTTCAAAGTAGCCATTTAAAACTGTGATGTGGTTTGCTGAGATCTCCCCAAGCCAGGAAGCAGGAAGTTACTTCCACCTTCCTCTGCACAGCTAACCCACGAGGAAGCAACACTGGCACAGCAGTGGGCTCGGGCTTGGCGAGGCAAGGGAGCGCTTACTTAATTTAAAGCCTGACGACATATGAGCTCAAGGAAACCCAAGGCAAAAGGACTGAACTCAACCCTACAGCTGCAGGTCTGAATTTAACCGATGAGTCGATCGGACTCTTCAACCACTGAAGACCAGACCACTCATTTCCACACGAAGACGTGGCTGAGGCCTTCAGCATCCTCACCTAGGACAGCTGAAGACTGACCAGCTCAATTTGGAAGGAAGAAAAACCATTTCAAGCACATGAACAAAACCAAGTTT
>JAUBOD010000433.1:3144622-3167423 GCA_032353885.1 Nothura maculosa | reverse complement strand
CTAGGACAGCTGAAGACTGACCAGCTCAATTTGGAAGGAAGAAAAACCATTTCAAGCACATGAACAAAACCAAGTTTGTCAGCGAGGGCACTGCAGGCAAGTTTTGTGCTTCAATATGTGCTAAACTGTGAGTGAATTCAAAGTCCTTCTCGTGGCACAGCGAAGCCAACTGGCAGGCATCACATATAATGCCCATGTAAGGATGTGCACTTTACAAGCCTAACAATAAATATTTCTTCAAAATACATATTGTCCTAGAACGGGAAGCCCCTTCACTGCACAGAAACTAGCTTAGTGTCAGGGTCTCTTTTAAGGTATACTGCTAGAAAGACTCTATATATTCTTCTCAGTGTCCTAAAGTTTCACAGCTACTTTAAATACCTCCTGGATGAGGGAAGAGAAACCACAAACTCTAGACTGTGGAATTATGGAAGCAGAAGGATGGGTCTTACCTTGGAATAAGTTTTTCTTAGAGAAAAGCAAGGAAATGTGAAGAGCAGCTTAGACATTCTCGAGTTTCTAACTGTAGCTCTAACTACTAAAAGATTAAACTCTACATATAGTAGAGCTGAACTCATCTTCCCAGAAACAGCAGTTTGGTGCACCATCCCTAGTTTGTGCTGAATGGTTTTACTCAAGTTATTAGAGACTCAAAAAAAAAACCTGACCAAGAAAGTGAGATTTCAAAATGATTTTTCAAAGTGATGTTGATTTTCTTCAGACATAAGAAAAAAATAGTTATTTGGGCATTCATGCTATAGGGAGGCAAAATTTTAGTGGAAAACTCAGTTAACTTCAGTTAATAACTAGACAATTAACGTACTAATACTTGCTCCTTCCTCAATGCACAAACTGTATATATAGAGCTCAACACAAAACATACGTAAACATATTCACGCATAAAAAAGTAAATATTAGTTACTAATAATAAACGTTATTCTTAAGAGAATTAGAGAAAAAGAATGTAAATAAAAAACATAGTTCAAAATCAAAACAATCTAAATATTTACAATCAAACCAAAATCACTGGAGGCCAACAAAATGGCAAAACAGTCTTACAAAGCACTAGAGGATCTTAGCTAGTCCCCTTCCACCCAGGACAGCAGCGGTTGAGATGATCAGAAAAGAGCTCTCGTTTTCAAATAGCAAAGAATACTTTAAAATTCCTCGATAAGAGAGGTCTGAAGTTATTCTCTGACAAAGTACAGCTTTTTAGCAAAGCCTGCTCTTAATTCTGGTTTGGTGCTTCTCCATTTCTTTGTGCTCTGTAGAAAGTTATTCTCGACAAGACACTAGATCACACAGTGAGATATAACGACGATTTCAAGTTTCAGATAGCAAACCTGTGATTCAGTCCTATTTGCACGTTAAGAAACAGGGGACTCTTCATCCAACATTATCTAAGGACACTCAGAGAAACTGCCAATAATGGAGATGTGAGAACTAAACTACCGAGAACAAACGCTCTTAATTCTGTTTGGAAAATGCCTGCAGAGAAGCAAGGCTCCATCAAAAAGAACTAGCCTATCAAAGAGATCTGAAGATAAGGAGTGTCATTTTTCTTAAGTGTTCTAAACCACATTTGGCATTAAATCCTCAGCGGCTTAAAAAGAAAAAAACCCCACACATTAAGGGTTATTTTTACTTACTATACACCAATATGATCTTAACTAACTACAGATGCACAGTCCTAGTTTAAAGAGCCTAAAAAAATGGCTAGACTAGAAATCTTGTCTTGTTTTCCCCTCCTTTGCCCCCCAACCTGCATCAATCCGTCTCCTCTCCCAAAAAAGCCCTTTTCCTACCTCATCGATATATTCCAGGAGATCAAGCGCCTTCTTGAAGTCATACTCGTTGGCCCTTCTGTTCTCATCACATATGTACATCTACAGCATGAAAGATTAAAGCACAGGATTATTTTTAGCCTGCAAACTAATGTAACTGATATTGTGGGCAACTCGCTGTGGGAAGACCACCATGTATTTTCCACTTACATGACCTTCTCATGAAAATATGTCTTGATTCAACTGCGAGTATTTTTATAGCAAGGAATATACTTAAGGTTTTAGAGCAGCATTCCACCTACATGACAATGGTCTGTGGACAAATGATATTGGATATAAGGCTGCTAGGTTTCAAATTTAAATGCCATTTAAGGCTGTAACATTCCTGGACTATTGTAGCCAGAGCTCAGCTCCACAAATAAAATGAGCTCTCAGAATTATTTCAGCAATTAAGCTCAGAGCAATAAATAAGCACATGTACTGTCTTTCAACTTTTAAAAACAGACAAGCTATCATTTTTTTTTTGTTATTTCCCCCCTATAAACTAAATTGTAAATTAACCAAACTTTAACCAAAATTAATACTCATGCATTTTTTACTTACGCTTTCCAAGTGTCATTCTCTCATTATAAATAGCAACAACAGTGATTTGACAACAGGTATAATTCAGAAGGAAAACTGGCATGGTGCCAGCTGCTGTCTTAAGTGACACTTCCTCCCCTTCCTTATTCCCACAGAGAGCCTCGCTTAAAGAAACAGGCCGTGACTTCAGAATCTGTCAATCCTGAGGAGGATTTAACAAGTGTGCGAGGAGCTTCTGCTTTATAGAGGATTAAAACAAGTAATGAGTTGCAAATCTGAAGCCTTTAGCAGGATCTGGTTTGTTTTACAATATCCTGCTGTCACTCAACTCTCTAGTATTTTGTGGATGGTAAAAATATGCTGCCTGCTGGGCAGAAATAATCCAGCTACTGGTCCTTGCTAGTCAGAGATGGGAGTGGAAGGTAACCGAGCTCTAATATTGACTACAGAGTTTTGAGGGGTTTTGTTTGTTGTTGCTCTTTTTAAGAAGTAAAAAGATATTGTCTGGATGCTCTGTGCAACAGATGATCAAAAGCATTTTCCTGCAACTCCACTGCAGCCTCCTTCTCCAGGAAAGTGCAATTCTCTGTTTCTGCTGCCTTCCAAACTGCCCTGGTGAGGATAGTACAGAAGACAAGAATTCCTCCATATTCAAAACTAATTTAAGCAGTAATTCAGCCTCTGAATTCAGCCTTCTGATCCTTCTGGCTTCTAAACCACAGCGACGTCCTTAAACACCTCAACAGTGAAGAGAAATTCTGAACTGAAAACAGCATTTCTGAAGTTTGCTGTGGGTTGAAGCCAAGAAGAGACAGGCACTAAATCCCTAACGCAGAACTTTAGGCACTTAGCAGGGCAGAGAAGAGGCGCAGCTCCCTGGCGCGGCACTCACGTCGATGAGCTGTGGGGCCGACAGCACGGGCATCTCGTTGAGGTTCAGCTGCTTCTCCACCAGCAACTGCTCGGGAAGGGTCTCCTGGTGCAGCAGGAAACGCTCCTGTTCCGATATTTCTGGTAGTCGTTTAAGGAGAGGAAGAATGGTTCATGTTATTAAAAACACAGCAATGAAACCTAAGGGTTTCAGGTCTACAAATACTTGTAATACGCACACAAACAAAATGTGCTATTTTGGTATATTAATAAATCACAAGTATTTTCACTGAGGACTAGCTCACTTTCCACTTTCATACCATAAACCTTGTTTGCATCCAGGTTCCCAGTGTAATGCAGACTGAAAACTTTTGTTTAGTTCACCAAAATCACCAAATAAATAGGCCAACGTTGGAAGGCAGCTGGGGCTCTCCAGGAAGGGTGAGCTGGACATGATTTTTAGGAATTAATTTTTGACTGAGGACCTGAGCCAAGGTCTGCTCCATCACTTTAAATACCCCATTTTTGATTTTCTCTCCCTACTCCTGCTGCCCCAGGATAACCTGCTTCAGGATAACTGCTGGGCTGAAATAAGGTCAAAATGGAGCAACTTTCACCATAACTTTGTGTGAGCTAATATTTTTTCCAGTACTATTTATAGAAAGAGAAAAATAGTTCTAAAGAGCCTTTTATCTGTTTAAATAGGTAAGCAGAATGTGGCCGAAATAATTATTCTGTCTTTATAAATGGGAGACTGATACACAAGGAGTGTAAGATTTTAAGGTTAGGTCATACAGAAGTGTGTAGCAAGCTTAGGATTTCAGCTCAATTTGACAGTCCCCTACTGCTGAAAGAAAGCTTCCTCATTAGGTTTTCCCATTCAGGGAGTTTGTTCACATCAGCAAAGGAATAAATTCTTAAGTTGCATACACAAAGAAGAAAAACAAATTCCAATTTCAAGTTTTGATGCAACTCTTTAAAAAAATATAATGACACATTATTACCACAAACTAAATACAATTTTCAAACCCTACTTTATTATCATATCTATTCTAGCACTTATCAACAGGTATCCTTTTAAGAACTGTACATAACAGACATGGAAAAATATGGAGACTACTAAAATAGTCATTGATGCACCGCTCAAGTAGGACGGATTTTAAAGCTTCCCTTGGTGTCCAGCTAATACCTATTCATGCAGGTATTTGTTTGCCTTCTCACAAGCTCACAGAACTACCTGCTCCACAAAAACAAATATCAGGAGCAAGGGACTTTCCAAACAGATAAGGAAGGCAGAGTAGTGAAACCAGTGCCCTTAGCGAAGAAGCAGGACAGCTTTGTCCACTTTTTTTCCATTAACATCTTTCCAGTTAGAGCGCTGACACTGTAGACCTTCTACACAGATTAAGATGCTGAGAAAGCACTTGCTGAGATGACAAACCTAAGTATTTGTGGTATATTACAACAATTACTAAACAGTGTAAGATTGCCCTGCACAGCTTACGAGGCTCACAACTTGAGTCGAACTCAAAATCAAGAGCCATTTGATAAATGAGCTGCAGGAAATTCTTTCACCTTTTATCTTGCATATGAAATATGAAACATGAGCAGATTGGAAGTTTCAGGTAATTTGTTATAACACTTTTTAAAAAAGTAAGAGTTTCCACTTCCATAGTCCTAACTCCCCGCTGACAATAAATTCCAAGGTTATTGCTCCATGTGCTCCTGTCACTGTGCTTCCCGCAAAGGAGCCCTTGCCTATCATCCCAGTTTGAAGCCAGTTTTTCAGGATAAAGTGTTCCCAACTTTCCTCAAAATGCCTGTCTAATTCATGGTGCCTCAGGAGAGGCTCAGCAATCTCTGTCACAGGCAAAAGCAGGGAACTGGGGCAGCAACAGCAGCAGCCTTTTTACACTTTCCAGGTTAAAAGCGAACCCTCAACCTAACAAATTCACTATCTGCAATAGTAACACGCTCCCTATTCAGTAACTTCATCTATTTTTCATCTTGCTGCACTTGTTCTACCTTCTATTTTTTCTTGCAGAACCTCTTCCGAGAAGTCAGATGCCAGTGCAGCTAATTTGCTCAAGCCAAGAAGTGTTTTCTTCTTTGCAAAATAGCGGGTCTCTGTATTTGCTAGAGTCTGCAGCGTTCTATGAGCCTGGAATTAAAATGTTGTTTCAAGTTTTAGAAGTCAATGCTAGATGAACATATCAGATCACACCAGCAGGAACAGCAGTCTAACTACTAAATATGCAGGTTACAGTATTACAGCTGTTAGTACATAGAAATTAAAACTCTGCATTATCCTTTTAAGGAGGAACTATAGATCTTTAGTACTACAATATCCAAAAAATTTTTAATTATTAATCCAGATAAATTCTTGAAGGATAAACTGCAACTTCATATATTCTATCACTGTGATTTTTTTTCAAGGCTTCACCATAACAGAGAGACAAACATACTTAGACAAAAGAGCTTAGCATGCAGATTGATTTACTTGTTAATTAAGGAACACAGAAAATAGAATGTTATGTATAACCCCTGCGGTAACCAAATAAACAGGCAAGAATTTACTTTCATGTCAAAGGAATGGAAAATTTCCCTTAGCATCTACTCAGAAATAACTATCCAGACAGAATTATTTTTATTTTGGAATCCTTGCTCCCTTCCCCCCACCATTCATAGTGCTTTGCTATAAAAGACAAAACCTCAGTCATACAAACAGAGTATTAGATTCCCAAACACTTCCCAATTAGACACACAGCCCAATAAAATCTGCTTGATACGAAACATTAGTCCCCAACACGGGAGGCAAAGCAGCACTAACTTGCATTATACAATGCAGCTGCTTATAGGACAAACCACATGGTGCCTCGAGGGAGGTTGTTGCTACTCTCTTAGTAATCCCTGTCATCCCTCTCATAACTCATTCATGTAATTCTTCTTTTGATCAAAAGCAGTAACTGGGAACCTTGCATACTTGAATACGTATTGAATCTAGCTGTTAAAGGTCTAGAATACATTTCAGTATTTCAGTTCAGTATTTCATATTCAGTAGGAGAGCCTACCTTTTGCAAGTCCTGGCTATTGATTTCATGTAACCAGCTCAGATGCTCGTGAGCCTGCAAGAAATTGGCCAACTGTCCATGCTGAGCAATAGGTTGAGATAAGAGCTTCCCACGCTTTCCTTTCTCCAAATACCAGCGAAACAGGAAATCTGAAAAATTCTGACAGCAATAACAACATGAGCACATTTTTAAAATTTCCAATAAATAAATATATATGTCATTTTGCATTATTTTATAACGGAATACAGCTGCCAACAATACTGGTTAATCCACCTAACAAATGCAAATTTTTCTTGTCAGTGCACAAGGATGAGAACAGATATTACACCACCACCAATTCTGACCTCATTTCTTCACCTGTCTCTTCTGCTCAGAACTCTGTGCTTACTTCTTCCTTCCACATTCCCACGTTCACCTCCGCTGTCACTGTTTTGTGGAAACATTCCCCATGTCCAGCCAAACTAGCTACCTTATTGTTTTCAATCCCTTCCTTTCCCTAGCTGAAGCAATTTCTTTTTTATAAAGTGAGATTTTTCCCCCACGAAATAAACCAAAAAAAAAATGCACCTAAGGCACCTAAAAAAAAAAGAAGAAATGAAGAATTTACCCGTTTTGAGGGGACATGTTTGAACATTTTGAGCATTCAACCTTCACTACTAAAAACATTTATGTTCGCTTCCATTCACTACTGACGCTTTCACTTGTCCCCATGAGGGAACCTTTAGTGCCCGTGTTTAACACAGGAGGACCCTCTGCACTGGGAAGACTGCACTGACTTCTCTTCCCGTCGCTACAGCAGCACGCAGACTGGGAAACTTTTTCCCAGTCCTCCTTCACCCCAGAACCAGAGAATATTTGGGGGTCAGATCTCAAGACCACCTGGCCCAAGGCTGCTGCTTAGAGCACAGTCAGCTAGAGCAGCTTGCCCAGAACAGCAGCCCACAGAGTTTTGGGCATCTCTCCAGATAGAGGCTCCACCAGCTCTCTTGGCAGCCTGCTCCAGGCTTCAGCCACGTTCACACTAAAGGAGCATTTTCTTATGTCCAAGTAGAACTTCCCATTTCAGCTGTGTCCACTGCCATCATCCTACCACTCTTGACATCTCTCTTCAGACACCTACACACACTGGTAAGATTCCCCTTAAGACTTCTCTTCTGCATGCTGAACAGCCCTAGCTCTTTCATCCTCTGCTCTGGCTCCTTAATCACCTCAAGTGAGCTATGGCGTTTTCCTTAAGCTTCCATTTTTTCAGCATACTTTTAAAATATTTACACCAGATTCGAGCAGTTTCTCCAGCATCCATCAAGTTTGGGACAGTAAAATGACCATAGCAAAACCCCTACCTTCCTATTCTTAACTACTATTCCATTTACAAAATAAATTTCATCAGCTCTTTCAGAAATTGTCCTTAAATTTATATGGACATTGGAAATTTATAAGGTGTGCCACTGAAGTGGATTCAGAAGCTTTTGGACAGTGAGGAAAGGGAGAGGAAAATCTACTTTATGAAATACAGATATGGATACAACTAAATAGTTATATCCATAAAAAGACTTCTTGACTTCTTTGTGATATTCTACATGCCATCTTATTATAGAACACTACTTAAACTAACAAGGAAGAGAATTACCTGGTCTGCAAACTGGCTCAGGTAGCGCTGTAACCTAGCCTGGTTATCGGTCTGCTCGCACATTTGCACCAGGATGTCAAAGTCGCAGTACTTCTCGGCCAAGGCAGCCGCCATCTGATACTGCCCCAGGGAAACTAGGCAGCCAAGAAGCAAAAAAACACAAGTTAAACATGCTCCTCTTCAGCTGGAAGAGGATGGGTCATGGCAGAGAGAGAAAAATGGTAAGCTTTCCAAGTGTTCATGTCAAGGAGATATTTACACAGTTCCCAAGAGCCACTCAGCTCTTTCTTACATGGCCTGTGTACATGCAAGTGTCTCTACCGCTCCTGCCCCCAGCTGTAAGAGGGGAGAAGCTCAGAGGGCAGCAGACGCCCTGCTGTCTCCAACAGCAGTCCCATGCCTTCATACCTGCATGTTCACACTCACTTCACTAGAGAAAACAAGAAAGCAGCAGCAAGCAAAGCCTTTTTAACCAAAGAGAACAATTATAAAGACTGGTATTTGTATTCCAAATACTTATTATTCCACCTTGTATTTTGATTCCACTGAAGCCAGGAGTTATCAGAACACATTTGGCTTGTAAGGAAATACAAACTTTACATTAAATATCTTTATATGAGATATATTTGCAAGCTATCAGAACCAGTGATTATCAATAGAACTGAGATTGATAAAAAATTTTTTAGATTTTAAGAATATTAAAAAGCAGTGATTATTGTATTGTTATATTTTTAGCAAATTATTTACTTTCAGTTAAAAATTGAGACTTTATCAATTTAGTAAAACTTTTTTTTGCTATATCCCTTTGATTATTTGATTATCCAGATTGTTAGATCAGTAATACACTAATGAACACGGACCAAACTTTGAGACATATAAATTTATATCAACTGGCAGCAACATAAACACTTTGGGGTGTTTCATGTACACTCTGTTGTACCTAACACTTGTTAGGCACACTGCAGGCAGCTGCCACAAGACAAGCCTCTGTCACGAAAACGCAAGTCTACAAAAGAAAACTCCAAGCAGCAAAGTGTTACAGATGCACCTTGCATGACTGGATGTATTGGGTGTAATAGGGGCGAGAGGAAAAAAATAAAAAAAGCCTTTTCTGCAATCTGTTTTCATTCTATCAAAGATCCCACCATCATCAGGTCATTAACTAACACTTTGAAGACACATGTGTGAAAAACTGGCTTCATATGCAAATGCAAGATATCTGTCAGATGTGCTTCACTTTCTCATCACATGGAAGAGTTCAAGCTTGCCCAGGGCGGAGCCCCCAGCACTTACGGAGAGGAGCCAAGAGTTCTGATCTCTTCTGCACATACTCCACTTCCAGGTTACTGTATCTCTCCTGATCAGCAGGCCGGTCAACAGAGAGCAGCTGGGCCACGAAGCCGTCCAGGAAGCAGTCGAGCAGCGCCACGAGCTGCTCGGCCAGGACGCTGCGCAGGCTGCTGTCCACCTGGGGATACACCACCCTCAGGATGAGCCCGTGCTGCCGCGTGAGCGCCGCGCGGACGCCCGCGGGCCCGCTGGAGGCTTGGGGAAACACCACAAACAACGGTAAGGATCTGCCCCGCCAAGGGAGCTACAACAGCTGCAGTACAACAGAGACACAACTATGGAAAAATCAGAGGAATAGAACAGGACTGAAACAATAAGACGACACCAAAAAGAAAATATTTTAACTTAAAAGCAAAACTGAAATTACCAATAAGCACATCCTCACTTTTTTAACATATTAAGTTTGGCTAAGTTGCAATAAATACTAAGAACCGAAAACAAAATTCCTCCAAAACGACAAAGATCTGAAGCATCAGCTATCACTAGCAGATATTGAAAAAAATCAATATTTGCACATATTAAAAAACATATTAGCTTTGTCTCCTAAATTTTGCCTTTTTTTTGTAGTCAAATTTGCAATTTAAGTTTAAACAATTATCAACACTAGCAGAGAAAATAAGTGATAATCAAATGATACCTTTGGCCTCTACTATTTTTTTATTGGCAACCTTGTAACAGTTCGTAACAATAATTGTCTAGCATTCAGATTGAAAGTTAAAGCAAAGGTTTCAGAAAATCTTTTTGTGTGTTCTGAAACACGTCAAAAGTAAATGTTGTTTATAACATATAGTTAATAAATGATTATCATACTTCCCACCTGTCCATGGAAGATATTCAGGTTCCCTTTCTGGAAGCTCTCCTGTTTTATATAAAGATGCTCTAGACTGACGATACTGGCAAGCAGCTTGCAGCATGTCCTGTATTAAGGAAAAGGTATCAGTATTTTGAAGTCTACCTGTTTTTATACAGACCATAAAAACTGCTTCATCTTCTATAATTCTGAAATGTTACTTTACCGTTCTCTACTTTCTTGATTACTTTCCTAGCTGGATACCCATACTCAGGGCTCAAGAACAAGCCCTTCACTCCTCACCAGGCACTCCTGCTTGCACGATTTGCAATGTTGCTTCTCAAATTCTCTTTAGCAGTTGCTCAGAAGGAAAAGAAACATCCCTAATTCTCCACCAGACCCTCTCTGCTTCCCTAAAGTATCTGGCATGTGAAAAAATGTATTAACTTTTGGCCTCATGTCAGTAATTCAAATATGGGTACAGCGCTCAACCTGTCAAGTAATCCTCTATATTCACCCTTCTTCCTGTAGACCTTTTCGCTTATGCTGTTTTATACCTTAATGATGTTGTTCACATTGACAACTGTCTGGGCCCACTCCACTGATTCAACAGGGGTTTCCTTCAAGATTTGTTCTTCCTCTTCTAGTAAGCATTCAAAGATGGAATCTATCTGGGACACCTTGAAGAAAGAAAGAAGGAAGGAAAAATCACTCTGAACACAAATACATCCATTACCACATGATACCTTTAAGACAAGTTACATGAATTATAAAATAAAAATAACACAATATAGATCAACAGTCAAAAATATTAAAAGGCTTTGACTCTTCAAAGGGATAATGAAATCACCAGCTTACATGTGACCAAACACTGAAGAGTATGAGAACTAGATCTGCCAGACGTAGCCTTCATCCCTAACTGGAAAGCTGTCTTACCCTTCTGGTCAGCTCCTCACAACAACAGGTTAGCATGCATTTACATATGCATTGTAAAAGTTCGCTTGTCCTCTGTGCAGGCTAGCTGGCAATCACAGCAAGTCTACTCCTCCTATATGAAATCTGGCAAAACTCATGTTTTAGCCCCTAAATTAATAAAATGTGCACACCAAAATCAGGGAAGTGGGGTATATACACATTTTTGAAGGGAAAAGTTTAAGAGTATTCATTAAGACATTACAGTTCTCAATATATGTGATGCAATACATCAATTCAGATACAGGAGCATTCTGCTTGACCTTCTGTTCTTACCTCTCGAAAGAAAACATCCGCAGGAGTCAGGTTTGGCGGAACGTCACACTCCCGTTTGTTCAAAGCCATCACAATAGCAGCATTCACCAGCTCTGGCAGCCTGGAGTGGTGGTTCTTGAGGACGATGGCTGCTGCCAGCTTCTCGGCGTGCTCGCAGAGCAGCAGCCGCGTGGCCATCGGCATCCCCCGCGCCGGGAAAGTGCCCAGCCGCTCAAACACACCGACCTTGCAGGGAAGGACAGAACACCACGCGCCCTTCACACACTGCTCCAGAAGAGGGGAAACAATCATCTGCTGGACCCAGGGCAGCAGAATGCCACAACTCTACCTGGTGGAGAAAATCAATGAAGACGGAATGGGCTTTTGTCTTGTCCTCTAGCTGATGAAGAAGAATGAGGGACGTGTTGCTGAAGCCGGCTGCTTCTGAAAAGAGGAAAGCTTTGGGTCAGGGCACTTTCTGCTTTCATTGCTTGGATCACTATCTTTTGAGTCCAAGGCAAATAAACTCCTTGAACTTTCTATAGTGCTACCACATTGCTATTCTTTTCTATATGCACACGTATTTATTTACACAGTGCTTACACACCATTTTAACTGCTGCTTTTGAACTATATCCTAATTGAGCTAAAACTAAGGAAAAAATCCAAATGAAACAAAAGAAAAACTTTCTATCTGCACAACTATTCTGAAGCACCCATGGGATTACGTTGCTAAAATAGCAGCTTAATAGCCTATTCAAATTTTAGTAGCATTCAGATTTTTATCTTCTGCTCTTACAGAATTTATTATGTGCGAGACCGTAACTGTCATAAACCAAAGTGTTTAGGTCAGGCAGGCAGATGTAATTCTCAACTGCCTCTAAAGGTGCCCATATAATTCTGCTGGAAAACACAAATGGCTGCCCAGGACTGCTCTTTCTTCCTCTTCAGATGCAATTCCCCCTACATTTCTGCCAAGAAGAGTCAGGTCTGTTAAGTAGCCAGTTACATACAACAGAACTGCCCTCATGAGTACCCACGTTTGTGAGCCCAGCAGATTGCTTCAGTGCGAAAGGAATGTTCCCACTTTAGAGAGAGACAAATGCTTCTAAAATAAACGCATCTAGTCCTCTTGCTGGCAGGCACAACCACCCCTGCCCCACACAGGCAGGGGCTCATTCTGCCCAGGACCCCTTAGGCTTATTGAAAGCTGTGCAGACACATTAGCAAAGGGCCAACTTTAAAAAAATAAGCCCTTTCTTTTAACATATTTGTTTGTAGAAAACCATTTCAACCTATCCTGGGAATCACGGGAAGTGGCAGAGTGGTGCTCTTTGTAAGTAACTCCCTGCTCAGTAACAGGCATTTTCTTTGCTGTTTGTCTGTTATGTGACGACAAGAACTTATCACAGTAGACTGCAATTTTATCACTGCAGTCTCATCAGATAAATCTTTTAACTTTTCTGAAATAGATTTCATTGGGAGAGAAGAGCAAGAAGCATCTATGCATTCTTAGCAAGATTTACATCAAGATTTTACCTGCAGGACCACGTACAGCTTTTTGCAAAAACCAATACACGTTATCTTTACCTTCAGGCACAGATTCAGCCCATCTTGGATCAGAGGCAGGGTAATCATCCATCAAGTCCACACTGATCTGAGTCACTGCTCTGTCAAGTTCAGGATCAGAATCCAGATCGGCATTATTTGGAAAGAGCTCAAGTACCATGCTTTGGGCATTAACAATGTCTTTCCTGAAATAAAAGAAAGATAAGCCAAGTGAAAGAAAACTATAGAGAAAATATAGGGCAAAAAATAATTTAGTAGCATTTTCAGAGATTCTTTTTGCAAAACACTGCAGATTATAATCATGCAACGCAGCTTTAAGTATCTTTAAATTAACTACAGATAAAAGGTATTCAAAATTCTCAGAGCAAATAGGTTGTACACGGTTTTAAAGAAAAAACAATCTAGTAGAATTTTTGTAATCACTTTTTGTTCTGTTCTCTCTGAAGAGAAAAGCTTCAGGTTTAGCTCTCTGCTGAATGTCAAGCTACAGAACATCTATTACTTTCTATAAAACTATTTCAAGATCACACGTAATCCTTCCCGCTAATGGTAACACATTAAAAACTTTGGGGAAAATACATCCAGAGAATATAATGCATTATTCTCATCTCCTATTACTTCAGGGAATCCTGCAGCTTCTACTCAGGTCAGTAGGTAAAAGTGCAAGAAGGAACCCACTGCTCCTTAAACCTCCACAGTATAAGTTGTTCTGCAGGTAAAAATCATGCAATATTCACTGAAAGCACTGACTTGATTTAGTGACTAAAAATGACAGTTGACAGCAGTCCAACTGAGACTAGCTTATGGATTTGAATTACATTAACTTTGGAAATACTAGCATTGTTCACAGTAATTGGACTTCCAGCTTGAATTTTTATATCAGGACACTTTTAATCATTTATTTATTTTTTACCCAAAACAAAAAAAACTTCATTCAGTTTCTAGATGCATTAAAGCAAAGTATCCTTTTAAAAACTGGAGTTTAAAAAAATATTACACAAGGTGGTCCTATCTTTTTTAGCCAAAAAAGTATCTTTATCAAGAAAACCTCTTACTCCGGTGCTTTTGAAGAACAGCAAACAAGCAAACTCCCAAAAGACCAAGTGCAATTTCTACCTGCAATATTGTAGAAAAGCAGCTTTCAGTAATTTAGCCTTATCTTCCTGGGCAGTAATTTCTATCCTATTGCTTGCATCAAATGCAGGAATCTGAAACGCAAAATAAAAAGGCTGAAAGATCTGTAAAAGGCCTCCTTACGGAATAAAAATGGTATTTCTAAGGAACATAGATTTAAAATAAAGATACCAACAGGCAATGATTTTTTTCTTATGGCCAGCATAGCTCACAAGGTACACTACTATGGGGAGAGTAATATAATGCTTTGACCTCAAGTATATTAGTAAAATTCACATGCAATCTGCAAAGGAAGTTATGCAAAATCTGTTTTCACGATTCCAGGTAAATGTTGTATTAATTTTCCAAAGTGAAAATAAAAAACTGCAAGATGAACATACTATTTCTGTCCTCTGGTAAAAATAATAAAACACACAAAAGGAAAAGGAAAAAGTAAACCAACCAAACAAAACCCAACTACCCCCAAAATTGAAACCATTACCTCAGTGTTTGGTCCAGCAACAGAAGAAGAGAGGGAATCCTCAAGGTCTTCTGGAAGCACAGAAACATTTTCCCTAGACAAAATGGTGATGAGCCCACTTTTTTTGGCAAAGAAAACGGGAAGGCCAGTGTAAGAACCTGCTCCTAAAATGCTGTCTCCTAAGACAACAAAAAACAAAACAAGAAAAGGCACATAAATGCACATCGACTGAAGACTGAAATGTGACACAATGGGACATGCTGTTATAGGCACTTACTAGTTTTTAATCACGAAGTAACCAACAATAATTGTTACAATTACACCTGATTCCCTGAAGCCACGGACAGTCTGCTACTCAAAGTGAAATACTACAAGCCAAAACACATCCACGTTCAGTTTCTATCTAGAGATCTGTGTCTCCTACTGAAGGAAGACATCTCTGAAGGCCAAAGAGCAGATGATTAAAGACCGGAAGGGATTCAGGATGAATTTTAGGTTGATTGAGCCTGGAAATAAGTTAATTCCAAGGGGTGGGAGGGTGGGGTGGGGGTGGGGGGGCATTCCAAGGAGGAGGGGGGGGTAAAATAAAACAAGACTCCAGAGTGAAGGGCTACAAAAAAACATAACTTTTTATAGCAAAAGTGCAGAACTACTTTCTTTTTACCCAGAATACTGCAGAATAAAATACAATAGCAACAGTGGATATTACTTGAATGCTTCCTCCATAAACCTATGAGGAATCCATAATTTGTAAGATTTAATAAAACAAGTGAACAAGATATCTAACAAAACATCACCAAAGATTATTACAGCAGAACAACTAAACCCTCTAAATCTCTATTTTCAGTATCCTGAAAAGTCTGTCTCTAGAAACAGAAGTGACAGCAACACTAGGTAATGAAGATAGAAAAGTGCCAAATTTATTTGAATTGTCACAAATTGATCTTGGCAGAGGAATGCTTAGTAAGCAAACATGCTAACTGCTCAACTATACAAAATAACAAAAAACTCACTAATATAAGAAAAAATAGAGTTTATGGAATGTTTTTTTTTGCTCCTGCACTTCAAGCTTTATTTTGAATTCAGCACATTTCTTAAAATTAAGGAGTCACAGAAAACACATCAAGAAGTCTAAACAGTGCAAACACTTTTTAGTTAAAAAGTATCCATGATACATGATTTTTTTCCCCTGCACGTTACCTTGTATGCCAAGTATGATTTTCTCTTGTGGTAAAGAAATTCTCCCCGTTCCCGTGGAGCAGGCAAACACTTCGTCTTCCTTATAGAGGTAGGCGGCGTGGCTGAAGTAGTCTGGGACTAGCAGGCAGCACGTCAGTTCCTCTTCTGACTGAAAGTCACACATCACACATATAACAAAAACCTTAAAAACACTTGTGCAATTCAGATTTTAATTTTTAAAAAGTTATGTTTATACATCATACAATAAAGCCACTTTTCCTTTGACCTAAATATTTAAGGTATACTGTTCTACAGATCATTACTTTCCTTTAACAAGATTTAAAGAATGAAAACTTTTAAAAAGCATCAGGGCTACAGGAGAACTGAATCATCTTCCCTTCCTAGCAAACTAGTTGTCTAGACAGGATCAAAATACAGGTCCACTAATTCCTTGCCAGGACTCTACACATTAACTAGACTCTGAGATCTGTCTTAAATGGATTTCCTTAGAAAACCATCAATATAAATTTCCAAGGCAAATATTAAGGCAGAGAACTCAACTTTTCTTTAGAGAAAGCCAGATAGCCCATTAGCTCATTCACCTACAGGAATTTTTTTTGCTTGCTTGCTTTTAGAGCCCTCATGTGCCTACCTGAAACGATGGATTATACTGGGTGACCTCCACGACCACATCATCAGACATCTGGAAGCCTTTATCCTCCACGGTGATCAGGGTGTAGTACACCAGACAGGGGCGATCGCCAGGATGCCAGGCTGCAGCCAGGATCACCAGCCCGTCACTGCGCAACCAAAACCATCACACCCTTGAGACATGACCCAGGACTTAACTCACCTGCTCAAACACCATTGCTTGGGAAAACATCACCTAACTGCAGCATTTAACTGCAGCATACATGTTTTCCAACATTCAACAATACTCATTTCCTCACAGTTATTATTTGTTCTTTTATGTTTTTTAATTTTACAGTATTAATATGCAGTGTGATGCTGAAATGTTCTAGTTCTTGCAATTATTTAAATAATTGATAAATACAAGACATTTAGCAGGAATAGAGATTTTTTTCTGTATGAAGAGTAATTACTAGTTACTAGCAGCCTTAAATTTCTTGATATTATGCAAGGAAGGTAAACAGACAATAGGAAGGAAAGTCAACAAACTTGATGAAATTACATTAAAAGAGCAAAAGGGGTTATTCTTAGGCAAACAACTGGTAATACTGAAGAGATAACTGAACCCATGAAGCATAAAATAAGTATGACATGTTAGATGTAAGTTATTTTTACCAACACTGGCACCCAAATAAACTTTAATTCCAAATATCTATGCAGAAAGCTCTACAAGAAATCAGGACCCACTTCTCCATTTGATACCAGTCCTGCCAGATGCATGTATGCTTGCTTACCGATTTTGCTGCAAATCCATGTATTGTATGTTGACTCCTCCTTTAATATCTTCATAGTTACTCTCAGAACCCTAAAAAAAGAAATGCATCTAGCTTACAATTGTACATATGTAGGGTACAAAGAAAAGTGTGTTCAGAGGAGCTGGCTCTTACCCAAATTGCATCTGTAATATGTTCCTTAAGGATTCTACCAATATCCCAGCTGAAAACGAAACGTTCTGATGAATCCTCAATCTCCCATTTGTTTAGGTTTGAACTTGTTAGCATATAAAAGCTTGACCCTTCTTTATCCCAAAGAACACTAGAAATCTGGATTTAAAAACAATATACATCAAAAAGTTAAAGCTCACTTTGAATAAAACAGTTTATATGCATTCAGTCCACGTAAAATAACTTGCTTTGACAGTCTACAAAGTTAAATTACAAGATAAAAATATTATCATAATTTTCAAGAGAAATCCTATTTTGTAGATTTAAGAGCATCCACAATAAATGTTTCCCTCACTTCTCCCAGGCTGCTGCTGGTTCCTTCAGGCAGTACTGAGGCTGTTACCAGAAAGGAGGAAGAGTAAATACTCCACACAAAGTACTACAGCTTTAAAGCCTTCTTTCATTCAGATCTAAAGTGTAACCCTGCAGACTCGATTTGACACAAATGTGTTGCAATTTTGTTTACTTTTTGTCTCTCTGTATATTCTTCTAGACTTTTCTTCCTCCTTTCCTAAATAATGAGCCCATTACAAGAACACAAGACCCTAAATATTTAACCTAACTATTATATGAGTATTTTCCAAACTTACCGAAGCATCATTGCCAGGAGACAAAATACCCAGAAGAGAGGAAACTTTTCGGCCAATTCCGGAGAACATTCCCTGTCCCTGGGGCAGTGCATGCTGCTGAACCTTGCCAGAGCCATCTGGGATCAGCCGAACGAGCTGGCCTCTAAAAGAAGATAAAATAAAGCTTCCTCCCTAGCAAAAACAAAAAGCAACTAGGTTAATAAATAAATAATCATATTTACACAGCAAATCAACGACTGTCAGATAAAATTCTTTATGACAGCTCATCAGGGAGAAATACCAAACAAGAACAAAACACAAGGCAAACACTAGATGCGTCCAACATTTCTCAACGAGCTTACTGGGACAGCCAATGTAATGGCAAGGGGATTGCTGAAAGAATTAACCATTTTCTCTACAGGAACTGTTCACATAACAACAACAACAAAAAAAAATCACAGTTCTTATAAACAGACGACATAAAAGTTACACTAAAGGTTACAAGCAACCTGCCCAGACAAAGGAAAAATTAAATACAGCTGTCATGTATGGAATAATGCTGCTTTTCTTCAATGATTAAGTTCTGTCCTGAATGTGTATTCCTCTAGCTCTGGACTCATATTTGTTATTACTTTTCCATCTATTTTCTTCCAACTTTATACCTGAAACTAGGGCACAATCAAGCTCTAATCAGCTAGATACATAAGTGTTTCTCAACATCCTAAAACTCTTAGGAAATTAATCATTAAGATTGTTTCCATCTGAATCACTAAAATATTTACAACATGGAATAATAATAAAACAGGATGCAAACAGTGGATGTTAGGATAACTTGTTGAAAAGGTCATGAAATAAAATTGATAGTTTTGAAGATAACATTGTAATATACGTGGAATTTTAGATATCTCCTCTTTTGAAAATTTTTCCTAATTAGGAACATTAGCAACAGAACACAGAATTTATAAAGGTTCATATGAAACAAGTGCCTTTGTTTTTATTAGCAGGACTTCTGCCCTTGGAAGTAATCACGGTGGGAAATAATGACAACCTTCCCAGTTTGAGGTAACAAGTCTTCCCCATTAATAACTCTGTGGTTCAATCTGACACACCTCTCTGCCTGTAAGACCAGGCTTTACGACAACCGTTCTATCTGTGCTTAACACTTAGTATCACCACGTTCCTGCAGTCTCTGAAATTACTACTTAGAATGTCGAGCAGTTTGCTTGCAATACTTAATGAAGATGTGGGTCAGTACGTTTCACAGACTCTTTTTTACTTTTTAATCAGCAATTAACGTAGTGGTTATTGTACTGTACCTTCACTGCTGTTAGGAAACTGCAGAGAGAGCCTCCAAAGTCTGTAAATGTGTCCGTGTAGGAAGCTTCATGCACAAGGTTGGGCCAGTAGCGTATGGTACCTTCACTGGTAGCAACCATTATTGCCAGAGACTTGAAGAGACAAATCAATTAATAGAATAATATTTATCAGCAATTTTAACTACGTTGTGTTATTTTACATATCAAGATTTTGGGTGACTAAAGCAAAAAAAAGTGGTAAATACACATGGATGCGCACTAGTGAAGATGGAACTGAATAGGGGGTGATTCTATGAAGCAACAGCTTACTATGTACAGGGAATATAACTTAAACGATCATACTTGCTTATACTAATGCATATATATATTTTACTATTTCTTGATCTTGATAAAGCAGTATCTGCTACTGAAAAGTAAACAATATTTACGGATGCAAGACACAACAGAAGCTGTAGAGAGCTCCAGACACAGAATCACTACTGTGAGCTGCTACAGGAGACTTAAAATGCAGACTGGAATTCAACAAACTTAATGACTCCTCCAGAGTCACTGAGAGAAACACCAAACCATACAGAGGTGATTTTTCCTTACAAAGGCATTCTGTTCAGAACATAAGCTCATATCTCATCTATACCAGGGCTTCTAACTCAGGAACTCACCCAGAGACCAATTTCAAAGAACGATGCAAGAGGTTATGTTCACGTGGAGATTTATATAGAAATATTACATCTAATCAACTGGCTGTTGACTATCACAGAACATTATAACTGCAGCTTAGAGCTGCCCCTTAGTTTTCCAACTGAGTTTTGGCTAGACACAGACTTTCCTAAAAGAAAGGGATTGGCTAACCAACACCACAACTACTAAAAAAAAAAATCTATACAATGCTCCGCCCTTAGTGACTTCTGCCCTTTGATTATTCCATATTTTTTTATTTTACTAAAATATTTTCTACTGTTAATATTTCTACTAAATTCTATAAAGTCATTGTATTCATGTATGGCTCAAAAGCTGAAAGAAAAGTCTGAAATCTTGACTTAGTTATATTATCTTCCCATATGTCTTTGAGTATGAAGAACTTGGACATTAGAGAAGTTTACGGGCCAATCACAAGATTTAATGATTGATTTTAATCATGTGAAAGTCTAACACAGTAAAAAAAAAAAGGACACACTACATATTTTGTGTTTCTTTTTTCTTTCAAAGACAACTACTCATCTAGTTTTATTTATTAAAATATTGTCTATGATAACTGAAATTATGCCCCAGCTGAAAATGAAAAGTTCTTCATGAATGACAGCAACAAACTCATTAGCACTCTTCTGTAAAACTTAGCTGAATCCTCCTTCCTTAACACAGGATAAGAAAAAGGATTTAGCAAGGAACCAGAGAACACAGACAAATAATCTTTCCTCTAGCATCAGTTTCTTTAGGAACATAAGGCAAGAAAAGGTGTCTTTTTTCACTCTTTAACCATAGGTATCAGAGTTAAAGCTGAACAACTTTTTCAGCAAGCATTTGTATACCAAGTACTTGCTTAAACTGAATATTTGCTTCGATTTTCCTACCATTAGTTAGCAAAATACTTTCTCTATACTATATTTTTGTCGCTTATGAAAGTAACCTAAGTACTCCTTTGAAGGTATATAATTTAATAGGATCCTCATTACATGTAAATAGAATAACTTGAAAAGACCAGCAGATTCTGTTTATTTTAAACTGATTTACTAAAAATACAATCCCACATTTTTTAGTATACATAAAAACAGAATCTAGAGTCGATCACCTGTAGAGAAGGTGCTTCGCCCGAGGAACCAAGGAAAGAGATAGCTGCTAGGCTGGAACTCCACTGGAAGTCACTGGGTGGCAGCTGCAACTCCTTGCACAGAGATAACTATAAGAAAGAAAGAGGTGCCACTATAAATATGTGATTAGAATAATCTGGCTAAAAATTGATCTTAAACCACTTGGATTTTTTTTGTTCGTTTTGTTTGTTGATTTTGGAGGAAAATCAACAAACTCCGACTCATGAAGAAACTCTTACTTTAACTAACACAAACGAGAAACATTTTTCAGGTAGCACAAAATATACACACGTTTTTTTTCCCCAGCTTGATCTTCCACTTACCTTGGCAACTGGAGACTGCCCGATCTTCCAGATAATCAGCCTCTCCTTATGGACCAGCCAGGCCCAGCCACTCTCATCCACTTGAACCGTCAACTGGTCATCAGCTACATTAAAGACATTTTAAAAAGACATTTTTAAAGAAATTAAAATTTAAGACATGGCTCAGCAATCTTAAAAATCAACAAAACTTCGTTTTGATCAGGAAAGGAGAAATTTCTTTTCTAACCAAATCTAATTCTATGTTAGGATTTCCATTTATTTGGTTGAGATGTTGAATTGCTCGATAGTTTAAAAGTCCATTTGAGAAACTCTTAACTTTTCAGATGAGAAGACAGACAACTCTGGAAACCATCCAAATCCATCCACTTACGTCAGATAAATTCCTAACAATTACTGGGGAATTTACAAAGCAAAGAGCTTACATTTCTTTCAACTTTATCAGAAAATTAAACGCAGGGAAAAACTGCAGAGACCAAGTAATTCTTGATCAAAGGGAAAATGCTTACTAGTAGGGTTTTTTTTTTTTTTTTATAGAAGGGATAAATATGTTTTGCTGCTGTTGTCATCTGCTGTTTTTATCATTATTGCGTAACCTGAAATTACATGAAATTGTGCACTTAATGGTTTGGAATACGCAGCTTAAAATGAATTATAAGTACCTACAATTTAGTTAAGAACTATATCAGGTAAAAAAGATAGAAAAAAACATCAATGCAATTTTTTTGAGAATTTCTACTTACTTTTTAAATACACTTGAATTATAAGGATATATATGTTTAAAAAAGTACCTGAAAGACATTAGCTTGGTACCATACCCATGAGTATTATTATGTTACAGGTACACAGTTCATGAAGCTAGATTCAAAACACCTCATACTCCACTCCAAAGTCAACTTCTAAACAGCACCAACATGTGAATTTCTCTGTCATCTGCCAAAAATTCCATGAGGAAATTACATGTAAATTCAGTTCTTACCATCAGCCTTCTTTAGGGCTTCCATAACTTTAACAGGGAGAGAGGATCCAAATGCCTTAACATCATAGTTAATAGTGTCACTCGCTGAAGGATGCTGAATAACTCTGGTAGGAGTTGCTCTAAAATAAATAAATAAATAATCAATCTTAGTTGTCAACTGTTTCTCCAGCGTTTTCAACATACATTTATATCATTAGGATCTGCTGTGTTTAAAAATGGACACAACGAAATGGGCTTGTCCTGTATAAAAGGACTCTAGCTGCTGCAAGCACCATCTAGAGCAATTAATTTGGTGTCTGACCTGCTGCTTTACAAGTTGTTAACGCTGTTGTCAAATTCCTTTATACCCAAAACCAGCTCTCCACAAATTTTATATTCCCCACTAACAAAACTTGGTTAGTTCTTATTTCTTCCACTCTTCTTGCACTGGAGGTATATCTCCTCTCTGGAGGTCTCCCAAACCCGCCTGGATGCCGCCCTGTGCCACCTGCTCTAGGTGCCTGCTGGAGCGGGAAGGTTGGACTAGATGATCT
>JAUBOD010000433.1:2997083-3082028 GCA_032353885.1 Nothura maculosa | reverse complement strand
TTCCTCTCGCCAGAATCAGATCAGTAGCTTTGAGCCTGTGACTGCAAGACCCGGAGGGTCTGTGGCAGGTGGCTGAGCAAAGCAGGTTGTGTCAGTAGCTTTGTGGGTTTGTGCACGCCAACTGAAACCCTTTGGAAGGATCTCCAAGGATCTCCAAACTAAAACCCATGAAAGCTGCTGGAATAAAAATACTCACTCCTAAGTGCAGCTCTGGAACAGCTCCCTCTCCTGAAACATCAGTGCTTCGCCTTTATATTAAGAGATAAATATCTGTGTGAATGGTTCCGCAATAACCTAGAAGGATTCCTTGCTGGAATAGGTGGCATCTGAAGCCTCTTTCCTGCTGTTGATGGGGCTTTTCCCATGTTCTCTCTGAGCTCTTGCTTAATTCAGCAGAAGTGAAAATCCTCTTCACACACTTAATGCCTCCCGTCAAGAGTGCTGTAATGCTTCACAAATTGGTTGCACTAACTGTATAGATCATAAAACATTTATAAGCATAATTAACTGCTAGCCAGCAGTGGCAGCTCTTTAAATCTTTGGTTCTGCTTCCATAGTGTTAGTGGAGGGTGTTTCAGGGAAGCTGCTCTGCAAAGCAAGGCTGGCCCAAAGAAGGCACAGGTCCAGCTTTATTTGTGAGGTGAGGGCTGCAGTTCCCTGCACTGCAGCTCTGAGGTGCCTGTGTTCAGCAGGAGGGACACCTCGCCCTGTCACTGCAGGAGCTGGACGTTTCCCTGTCCTCCTCCTCCAAAGTGATGTCTCTGGGCTGGCAGCAGAGAGGCAAGCACGATGCCTTCGCTCGCGTGCTGCTGCAGTGATCCTCACTTCTGGTCTATGAGTGCAGGGTAGGGACAAAGAACAGCTTTCATTAGCCCCCTGCTGCAGCAGCTGACAGAGGGAAAATGGCAAGTTTGGGGCATGTAGACGCCTCGGGGTCACAAAGGCAAAGACAGATTTATGTGCCTTAATATTTCGTGTATATTTTCCCTGGCTGTATCAGCAAATCTAATAACATATATTGCTTGTTCTGTGTTCGGGCGGGAGGAGCAGGAGCCTGACACAGTGATTAGGAGTGCACTTCATTAGCGGGAAGTTTATTAGTTGCCTCAGGAAGAAAGAAGTCTGAATTTTAACGGCAGCCTTTTATGTAATTTTCATTAGGTCTGGAGTGTGGAGGTTTAGATCTGCAGGCAACAAGCTAATTTGGGCATTCAGCACAGATAAGACCCGTTTCTTTGGCAGAAATAACGTGGTTATGCCAGAGGCCAGCACTGCCTAAGGCAGGGAGGCATTTAGCGAGTGGTTTGTGAGCTCAGGACAAATTCCAGTTTGCCTGGAGCACCAAAGGGCTCCGGAGCGAGCCCGGCTGCTCCTGCTTGGAGCAGCTGTTGTGCTGGTTGAGGGAGGCCGAGCGGCAGGAGCAGGGCAGGGAGGTGGGTGTTTTACTGGCAGCCCCGGTTCTTCCCTCAGCTTCCTGCGTGGCTGCTGGCACTTGGTCTCCAGTGTTAAAGCAGAGCAAATAAATAGACATCGCCTGAGTTTTGGGGGAGTTCTTTTAGTAAAGCTGGTAAAATACCCTGAAATCCTCAAATAGAAATCGCTAGATAAATATTAAATACCAGGTTATTAAATGATATGTAGTCAATCAATTTAAAACTTCTAGTGTAAATGATAGTGTAGCCTAAAGGAAGGGCTTGTTTGGAGCTGAGGCTTAAGTAGCATGAAGCTAATCCCTTGGTACTGCCCAGGCATGATGAGTTGTACAGAATCAACTGAAACGTGTTATCCAGGGCAAGGATTTGTGTTCTTTTTTTTTAATTGGAGCTTTTCTGCTGAGGAGTTTTCACGTGCTTGCAGGATGATCAGTCATTTACCCCCACAGCAGGGTGTATATAGTTGCACTCGTGTGCATGTTGTTGCAAGAGACATGCTTATTCTGCAGAACACATTTGCAAAAAGTCAGGAGAATACTGCATGACCAGAGGTTTTGGATTGTATCTGGTGGGCCATTGCAGGTGGTCTGATCCATGGGATTGCATTTGTCAGCACTTCAGGTGCAGGGCAGTTTTCTCCTGCCTTTGTGTCTTGAAGTTTAATGCAGCTTTTTCCCTCTTGCAGGTGACTTTGCACCCAGCTGTGAAGAAGCATCTCACCGAGGGCATCTATCGCATCCTTGACCTGTGCATTGAGCGGGACGTCAAGTTCTTAAACGCGTCGCTGCCAGCAGGTGTAAGGGAAGTCTTTAAAGATCTGTACAATGATTACAACCATTATCACAAAGCCAAAAGACAAGGGGAGGAAAAATATACTGCCTGATGAACTGTGGCCGGTGCTGCGTGATCAGGCACTCGAAAATCCTCAGTGGCCAATTGATTCAGGCTGCCTAGAAGGATCCAGAGGGCTTCACTTAAACATGGATTGCATCTGTCTCTCTGCAGTCAGCCTTTATCCTGGAGGAGAGAAGGGAAGTTGGGAGGAGCAGGTACCTCCTGGGTGTTTTTCCCCTCGCTGTGGTGTATGGCAGAGTTGCTGTGGCCGTGCAGGCCTGGGGAGCTTGCAGTGCCCTGCTGCACTGCCCTGCTGTGAGCAGTGCTCTGGGAAAGCTGCACGGGTTCATTCCTGCTCTTGCTTACGTGGTAAGCACGATTAAATGCAGTTAAAGCACCTCTGGTTTTGTGCCGTATTATTTTACAGTGGTACTGAGGAAATGTGTGGAGGTTGTACATCTGTACAGGTGGCTACTCTTACAATACTGTGGAAAAACAGTAAAAAAATGGAAAATTTGTATCTCTCTGGTCAGTTTTGCTGTTGAGTGCAGCCCTGAGCAACTTGGACTGACTTCTAGAGGTCCCTTCCCAACTGAATCCCATGTGAATTAGCACATGTTAATCAAAAATGCCAACACTTAAAGCAGTCAAGTTGCCACTGTCACCCTGCAGTTACACTTAGTCATCTGAGTTGCAGTAGCTCTTGGTGTATGTTCAGCTTGTGGCAAATCTGGGCTTACCACCAGGCTTAAAGTGAACGGCAGCAGTGTTAGGGAGTGGAAAAGGTGGCGTGGGGCCCATTGGGACATTTAATCCTGTGCCGAGGACACATGAGTGAGGGAGGGACCTGGTGCACTCCACAAGGGAAGTGTGAAGGAGGAAGGTGCCGCACATGAAAAACATCAAACCATGCCAAAATTAAGGGTTTATTTTCAAATATGCTATTGAGCTGCTGCTTGTCCTGCAGTCATCCTCCTTTCCTGGATTAACCCAGCAGAAATTCGAACACAAATCAGCATTTTTGTGTAGAAGTTACAAAGAGGTTAAGACAGTGACTGTTTTTCACTCCCTGATCCTAGGTCTTTGTCCAAGAGCCGCTCTGGGGTTTTCTGCTAGAATAAGTTAAGCCTCTGGGATAGGGACACCTTGTCCCTGGGATAGGGGCACCTCGTCCCTGGGATAGAGGCACCTCCTGCGGGAGCCGGGTGCAGCTCTCCCCTTCGGTCGCATGATGGAGCCCTCCTGCAGAGGCGCCTCCGCTCATCCCGCTCCTGGGCTGCCTTTTCCAAGGCCGCATTAGCTAAGGAGCTGTGAGCACTGGGAGAGCAATGGATTTGGAAGGACTAATGTCTTGTGTCTAAAGGACAGGAGTGACGCCTTATTTCAGCCTAGGAGGACCTGCTGCACAAACTGCTCCCTCCACCTGCCCCCAAAAATGATCAAAATGCTCAAAAATGATGTAGGGTGGTAGAGCTTATTTTGCTGCTTTAGAAGGGATTTTTCCCCACATAGTCTTAGCTAGTGTAGGGACTTGTAAGGACACTTGCCTGAGGTGCAATAATGACTTTTGCATTTGAGGTAGATACTAGTCATTCAAATGGTGAACTGCATTTGTGTCCTAAACAGTATTTACAGGAATGGGGAAATGATTCTGGGGGGCTCTCATTGCGGGATCTGCTCTATTTTCCAAAAAGAAACCAAGAAAGGTTCCATTGTAACATATTTGTCAGTGCCAGTATCGGCATTTACCGTGAGGAGTTCAGTGCTACCTTCTGCAAATAATGAACATTTGCAAAAAGCAAGACACTCGTTAACTGCATTCGCAGCAGCAGGCTTGTCGGATGCAAGCAAGTGGAAGTGCAACCTGATTTGCTATCGAGTTGTAATGGTTTGTATTCATGCATTATTGAAGTATGAAAAAAGTTTTCATTGTAACTTTGAAGCCTGGAAAATTCATGAGAAGATGTGTTCCTGGGAACTCGGAAAGACAGGAGTTCAGGAGAGCCCCCTAGCAAACCCACCAGGGCTGCTGCTTCTTCATAGAGATTTGCCATTTAATCTGTTTTCCCCAAAATATCAAGTGCCTGTGTTGTATTGCAATCCCTTTCTTCCTGAAGGAGGGCACTTTATTACTATTACACATTTCTAAGGAAAAGAAATGACAGAAATGCATTTTGGATGCATTTGGATGCCCATTCCAGCGTGAGGGCAGAGTGCAAGTGTGGGTCTGCAATAGCTTGTCTGCTGTAGCTGCTTACTCCTTGGTTCCAGAGCTCTTTATGTTTCAGGATAAGCCACAGCCTCTTCCAACACAATTCCTGGCCTTTCCTTTGGAGCTGGTGGGGATCAGCTTCTAGCACCCCGAAGCAAGTAGTGCCGCTTTGGTTGCCTCTTACAAAGGTGAGACGGGGAGGCCCACGGGTCTTTCACTCCCAGTGCGATGTTTTCCCGTGGAAGGTGCTGCCATGTATCCGACATCTTCTTCTTCCTGGAGAGTGGTAATGGCTTTTCCACTCTTTCCTCAATGAAAAAAGGCAGGAGTCTTTCTGCTGATTGCTGGTGAAGAAAGGAGGACTGGGAACGCAAGAGGATGAAGAGGAGGAAGAGGAGATCATGAGCTGTCCCCTGTTAATGCATTCATCAACTCAGGTTTCTTTCTCTTAGGTTCAGGCACTCCTTTTATTCCTATCCCTTCACTTGAGGCGTTAGTTTCTTGGAGTTTCGGAGAGCTTTGCCAGGGTTCCTCGGGAATAGGACGGCAATACTCAGTTTGTAAGGATGAGGACCAGCTGTGGGCTGTTCTAGGGAGAGAAAAGAAGACGCTCCTGGTAACTGGAAGCAGAGCAGCTCTGAGCGCCAGGCTGCTTCCCCCGGCGTGTCTCAAATACCCATGGTTGCAGTGGATGTTACACGGCCCGGAGGCTCCATTCAGGAGTCCCAGTGCGTGGCAGCGTGGGCTGCAGGGGGCTGCCCCAGCTCGCTAGGGTGCCAATGCCAGTGGGAGGGAAAACAAACACGGCGGGAGAAGTGCCTGGGCTGTGCTTAGTTTTCCATCCCAGCTTTAGAGCAGCACGTGGGAGTTCTCTCCAGTAACCCAGGGGAATAGTGGTGTTGGGTTTTTCCTTCTTCCCTGGAGGAAAGAGATGAGAGTCAATGACCAGAGAACCAAACAATTAAATATTTATTTTAGTGACACAAGCAACAGACAAGTCCGTAAAGGCAAATGTGATGGGCTAGCGGTGCTGGCACACTGCGTGGCCTGTGCAAAGGAAGCCTCAGCTTTGCCGGGCAGTGTATTAACCAGTGGAGGAGAGAGTGATTTATTACCGCACTTGTGCTCAGTAATTGTCAGTCCTTAATCCCCTCGAGGGAAAGGAGCCATCTCTGCTTATCACCTGAGCAAAGAGCCTGGAACAGACGGATGCTTTAACCCAGGAGAAAGGGCTGCCAGGGGAACACGGCTCGTCTGGCCCACATAAAGCGACTGCTGGTTGTTCCAGGCACCAGGACCCTGACACAGCTGGTCCTGGGCACCCACGGTTGGGATGAGAGCTCAGAGTGGAGATTTGGGGTTGTTCCTGGGTCTGCTGCGGGTCCCTTGGGTGTCACGGTCACCTGCCTGTGCTTTAGTTCTTGGTCAGTGCTGCTACAGTGCAGTGATACCCAAGTGCACTGTTATTCACAGCATCCCAAGGGATGGCCAGCAAGCACTTGGGTGCACAGCCTGCTTTCTGCCTGTCCTGCCCTCCTGCTACACACCGTGAAACCTACTGTTGTGTCTAGGTGCAGTTCAGGTTCTTTCCTAAGATTCCCCTGGGCTGCTCGGTGTCTTGGGGAGACAGCTATGCAAATGGGAGCTGCTAGGACTTGATTCCTTCAGACTGGCGTTTTAATGTTTTTGTTGTTAATGTTTTTATAACCCAGGCTGATAATAGAGTCTGGAGTGTGTGCCGCCTGGTACCGCATCCGAAGGAAGCGTGTGTTTAAGAAACCTGTTATTAGCAGCTTATATTTTGTTTGTGCAATGACATCTAAAAGACTTCCTAAGCTACTTATTTTCCCTTACTGTAAAGGCAGATCTCATACTGCAGCAAGGGACATATCTGTTCTTCAGATCTCAGCCTGTGCTGTATTGTCTGAGTGAGGAGAAGTCTGGGGGACGCGAAGTGCTTTTGTTCCTGAGCCAGCTGGAAATCTCCCTTGACCCTTACACCCTTTCTCTGCAATAGCTGGAGATTATCATCTGCCAAAGCATTTCCTGCCTCACACCTGCCCTGAGCTGCCTTCACTCTAAGAGCATCTCCACATCTCATCCATTAACAACGGGATTATTCTGGTAGCTCTTGTTTGAGGGGAAATTCTCAGGATGGATCTCAATCAATCAGGATGGGTGGTGAGAAGAGGTTGTGTTCAGCTGCCAAGGTCTGAAGTACTGATTCCTGCATTCTGGGTGAGCATGATACAGTATTGCTGGGCCATGTGTCTGTCGTGCTTGGAAGAGTTGCACTAGATAGTGCCTCCCTGCTCATTTCTGTTCTCTTTCAGGAGAAGGATCTGCAGCTGGATTGTCTCAACACAAGCTGTAGCTGGAAGACGGGTCACCCTCAGCATGTAGGTCCAGGGTGTTGGGGAGCTGTCGTACATGGAACTCGTTGCCTGACACACTGCAGGAGCAGTAAGGTTTAGAATTAGCTTCTGCACACGCTTCCCTAGGGCTTTGGAGGGCAGAAACATGCCCTCACAGCCCGTGGCACTTTCCATCTTCAAAGTGCATTATAATCATTAATACATTAATTAGGCGTTCTCCCCTTTCTTCCTGCTAACAAGGTTTATTAAGCTGAATTTATTTATCTTTGGGCAGCTTCTACAGCAATTGAATGAATAAAATTCCTTCTAATTTTAATAGCAGAGACATAAAAGGGAACAGAGCTGATGGGAAGAACAGGGGACAGAAGTAAATAAAACTGCGCTGTGAAAGCAAAGGAGCAGTTTCCTTCAAGGTGCATCTCAGCCTTCCTCTGCCACTTTGCAGTCTTTGCAGCTTCTCTCTTCCAGAATGTTTATGTTACCCACATGCATGCTATGTGCTTGCCAGCATGCACAATTGCAAAATGGGGGGGTCGTGAATAACTGAGATCTGCAGGAAAGGAGACAATGAAAATAACCTGCACTTGGAAGTTGAAAAAAAGCCTTTCTGAAAGTTTGACTTGAACCTGTGCTGATCATGTCCTTTGTGTATTTATGAGATCCAGCTTAATCAAGCAGAATATTTCACAGGAGGTGAGTTGCAGGACCCAGGGGGTAGAGGACAGTCATGAGAGACTATAGTAGGGGCTTAAGGTACTGAAAATTTTAGAGTGACCTGAAAATTTTAAAGTAATCTAAAGCAAATGAAATTTTAGTTTCTTTCTCATCTTTACCTCTCAGGAGTTGCTTGTGGTGGTCTCAAAGCACACACAAATACAAGGTGAAAGGATGTTAGCATTCATATGCTTTTTTGCTCTCAGTCTTACAGTGAATAGTGGGTGAAGGACTTGGAAAGTGTTGGCTCTGAATAAGGGCATTCCTCTAGCAAAGGGCTGGGGCTTGCTTGTGCTTTGGATGCCACACTGCAAATGTAGCCATTTGCATCTTAGGCAGTTCTGTGCTGCTTGCTAAATGGTTTCACCTCTGTCTTCCTCCTGCCTTGTTTATTTAGATTCACAAGCTGAAGTCCAGAAGGGACCATTAGATCATGCAGCCCGACTTCTTGTGTATCACATCACAGCCCATTGAGCATGACAGAGTTCTCTTGGAGAGGGCCCAATAACCTGTGCGCGGTTGCAACACATCTTCCACAAAGCCCCAGTTTTGACATTAAGCTCTTCAGGGCAGGAGCAGTGTTCTCCTAGCTGTTCTTTGAACAGAGCTTTTCAGCAATGTTATTAAACCGAAATTACCACAAAGAAAAACAACCACTAGGTTAATAGATTTTATTATACATAAAATTGATTTTATTGGTTGTCTGCAAAATCTTTCTTTTTAGAACTCCAGCCAACCCCTGTATATGAACTGTAGCCCTCATAATTATAAAGTGCAAAGTTGTCAAAAGGAGATGGAAAGACAGGTTTTCAATTCTAGTATGCAGTGATTTCTGCAAGGCATGAAAACCAGGCATTACAGGGCTCTTCAGTACATTAGAGGAGGATGTAGTAAAATAAAGGGGCACCTTGGAGCTCTGCTCCAGCAAATGCCTATCTGCAGAAAGGTATAAATTGTTGTTGAGCTCCATAAAACAATGAGGCAGTGAGAAGTTACAGCCAACAGCATCCAGGACAAATGCTATGGTTTTGTGAAACGCAGATTTCATTAGACTACACAGAAAATCAGTCCTGTTCTTGTAGCTCTTACCTCCTTATTGAAGTTCAAGTTTCCTGAACATAGCAATATTCCTGCTTTTGCTTCCAGAGGAGCAAGTAGGAAGTAGTCTGCCCATGTCACTTGCAGAAAGTAGCTTGCCAAATGGAGTAAATATTTTTGATAAGAATTCTTCCAACTGATGTTGGCTTAAAACTCCCATAGCTGCACTTAAAAACTTATTCAGACTCCAAAAAATGTTTTTCTTTATGTTATTTTATTGAAAAAGCTCAGTTAGTTTCAAATCTGAACTTAAAATGGAAGTGTTTGTGATAGGCCAGAGGTTGCTGGAGGGATGGAAGGACCCTTCTTCCAGGGCAAAGAGGAGCTGGTGCCTCCTGCTTTGGCTGTGCGGGTTTGCACACAGACTGGGCCGGGAAGCAGCCTGAGTTTATTAGCTGTGATGGGAGCAGGTCCCCATGTCACCCGCTGTGGCTTCTCACAGCGGGTGTTGGGGGGTTGAGTGAAGCAGTTTAAGGCCTTGTCACCCTCATGGCACCTGCCAGAGGCCGCTGTGCCCACAGCAGCGGCAGCAGGCGGAGCTGGGTCTCACCTCACACCCTGCATGGAGGCAGGGCTGGGTCTCACCTCACACCCTGCATCGGGGCGGAGCTGGGTCTCACCTCACACCCTGCATCGGGGCCTGGTGTGTTACCCCACACTGCTCTGCTGGGGAGGGCAGTGTAAAACAAAAGTGAGAGCAGCTAACGCCATTTTACTCCTGCTGGGCCCTGCTGCGGGAGGGCAACCCTTGTGGCAGATGGGAAGGACAAATGCAGCTGGTAAAACCTGAAGTTGTGTCTAAAAGGGGTGCAGCTAAGCGTGCCAGGGCTGTATCCTGCCACAGAACAATGTCTTTTGTTACTCTTCCACTGATCTAGGCTTGAGATGGGTGTACTTGGCTTTTATGAATATCCTGACCTCCTGGTCTTCAGCTTGCTCTGGTTCCAGTCCTTGGGCTTGGGCAGAATCCCCCCCCTCCAAGGCTGTTGTATCCCCTGTGGAGTGCCGTGTCCCAGCAGCAGCTGCGCTTCGCCTCCTTGTGCACCAGCTATGTTTGCAGAGTGACTGCAGACGTGGTGTCTGCGCCGTGCACAACATTGTGCAGGTTCCAGAAACACATGCGGTTATTGCGGTGGTTGAAAAGAAGCGAAGCTGCAGCTCCGAGTGTACTGTGAAACACCTCCCAGTCAGGGGCTCTAACTATGTCCCTAACTGTCATGCTCCTGAGACATTAAATGAGTCTGAGGAATTAATGTAATGCATAAGACCACGGGAAGAAAGTCTCTAGAGAAGACCTCTGAGAAGCTTAACTTGCCCTAAGTGGTGCAACTTTTTTCAACTCTCATTTTTCAACGTGCATCTTCTGGAATCTGGCACGTTCTCTGATTCCATTGACAGGAGTTTCCGGGGCTTCCAGCAACAGTATGGAAATAGCTTGTCAATCTGATGACTGCTTTCCTTTTACATGCCAGCTGCCTGAAGCAATGCCAGTGTGTGGGTCCTTTTGCTCCTTCCATCCTTGGTTGGGTGTTTTGACATCTAAGAATCCAGCAATTGGGCTAATTCACATTTTGTAGGTCAAAGAAAAAAAAGAAAGGTCCTCAACATCGGCAAGAATCCTGCACTGTCTTTACAGGAGGGAGGGAAGGGGGAAAACCAACATTTTGGTGCCATATGGTTTGGGTTGATCTGTGGCTTTAATCATTTCCTCTTGGCACAAAACTGTCCAGCCCTGTGCTGTCTACCAGGAACTGACTCATGGAAATGGAGTTTTCCCCCAGCATATTGGGAGAGCAGATCTGTATGTGTGTGGTGTGTGGAAAATAATAGGCTAATGTGCAGATGAATGTTTCTGAATGTCAGGCAAAAACTACTACTGTGAGTAAAGCTTCTCATTTTACCCATTGGCCAACTGCAGGTTCATCTTTTCTAAACCAGAGATTTGTGTGCCTCGTTGCTCACAGGTTGCTCTGCTGGAGACCTGAATGTTGTTGCATTATAGATAAGTGATGTTTGGTCGTGGACTGAAGTGATCAGGTACAGTGATGATAAGTCTGATATAAAATGATATAAAACGCCAGCCCTGGTCAGCTGTGTGCAGCTATTGTGTCCAGCAATGAGGCAGTATCATGTCCTTAGGCTTGATCATCAGCTGGGCATAGACCTGGATCCTATCTGGATCTAAAAGCAGAGTGCACCATGAACCGAAGGCTTGGTCAGGTAAGTGAACCATGACTTAACTGCACCAGTTCTTACCAACATAAGATAAAGCATATTTGCTCAAGCCTCAGTCAAAAAGATTTAAATACCCTTCCTTTCACTTTTATGATAGGCTAAACATGTGTGGTCTGCTATTGCAGCTCAAGAGATACGTAGTGTCTTGCAGAGTGACAGCATCCCAAGTATCTGGACTGTGAGCTAACAGGCCCGGCCCTGTTATCCCAAGGATCAAATGTCTTCAGCAGTATTTGTGATCCAGCCACAAGGAGGAGACGGCTGCAGTCAGATGAGCTTCATATAAGCCTGTATTGTGCTTGCAGGCAGTCCATAGCATCGTAGTGGAGCACCACGTGTGTCCAGATCTGTTTGTTCAGGGTTATTGCTGCATGGGTACCTCTGGGGCATTCCAAGTGCCTTGGCAATCAGGTTCATTAAATTTTGTGGTTTCTCAGCTGAGCATTTTCTGTGTTCCTTGTTAATCTCTGTTATAAAATTAAGCACTCCAAACACTAGAACTTTCTCTGAATTGTCAGGAAGTTATTTGCTACCTTTATAGATTAGTGTCATGGAAACTTATCTTGCGTTTTGAGCCTAACGTTCCTTGGCTTAGCTTTATCCTCTTATTCCTGGGGACGCAAGGGACATTGGCAGGAGAGGCAGGATTTCTTGCATGGAGAGCTGGAGGCACAATCTCATAGTTAGCCCAACTATAAAGGAGCTGTGGATGGTCAGACTTCAAAGAAGTGATGCCCGTCCCTTAAGAATGGGAAATGCGCTGCCTTATAACTGTTTCTGCTGACCCTCCAACTTATCTTTGACCTTCTGATCTTGAACTACATCCCACTAGGCAGCATGTGGATGTAGCTACAGCCTGAAGAGATGATCTGTGTGCTCTTGCGGATGACCAGGCTGTGCCCAAGGCTAAATCCCCATAGCCTAGCAGAGTATTATCTGACATGCAGGTGACACTTGGAGAACAAATGGGGAGCACAGAGGGTATCTGTTAGGACCCTAGGGATGCAGAAGCAGGAATCTGTTTGGGGACAAAGACAATTTGCCTGTGACTTCTGTACCGCGGTGCTGGCAGCAATGGTAGGTGTTCACCCGTGGTACAGCCCCGCTGCGCGAGCTCTTTGTGGCTCTGCTCCAGAGAGGGGCAGCAGCAGCTCTGCAGAACGGCCTGAAGCACCGTGTCGCACAGGATGCTGCCAGGCCACGTGGGCACGGAGGGGAACCGGGTGCTGCTACCACCCCTGCTCCCTGCCCTGGGCCAGGGAGCACGGGCCGGGCCGAGTCGGGGAAGCTCCCGCTCCTGCTGCTGGCCGGGGCTCCACATGAAGGCTTACCTGGTCGGGAGAGGGTCCCCTCTGGCATGGGGCCTCTGGAAGGTGGTGGCGATGGAGGGAGGGGATGGAGGAGGAGCACGAGGGGCTCCGCAAAGCCCAGCCTCTCTAGCAGATTCCTGCTGTCAGCCAGGCGGTACAGGGTGGCTCAGACGCCCCTCCAGACTTCTTTGGGTCAGGCTCAGCGCTGATCCCATCCTTCAGATTAGCACACTCTGCAGAGGGCTGCAGGGAGGGGATACCCTCCCCAGGGCCCGTGTGGCATTTGATGAGCTGCAACAAGGCCATCCCCAAAGGCTTTGGAGACTGGAATGCTCCTAAGAGTCATGGAACCCCTTAGTTACATTGTGGACAGCAACAGGGTCATCTTCCCCACAGCCCCCAGCAAAAGCACCTGGCCTTGTGCGGGACGGCGCCTGCTGCAGCAGCCCCCTTGTCATCCTGCCCCATTGCTGATCACGGTGCTGCATTTCTGCCGTGAAGCCCAAAGCACTGGGAGCTCGGCTGGCACCACCAAGAGGCTGCAGGGGACTGGTGGGCTCCTCTGCTGGTTTTGCCCTCTCTGTGATTTGCAATTAACGGCCACTGGGGCAGGGAAAGTGCAGGCACTAGGATGCACGGAGACATAATGTGCAGCTTGGGGCCTGCCTCTGCCAAGCCCTGTCAGTAAAACCCAGGCTTCTGCTCCATGGTACCGTGCTCACCATGGCAGGTAAACTAGCAGCAGCGTTAACTGCGCCGTGTGCTCCCAAGCTGCTTCCCATGGCTTCCTGGAGGCTGATGAAGAAAGTAAAGTGGGGATTACCGGGATTCTGGTGGAGGCCAGCGGAAAGAAAGAAAATTTGTGGAAGGGGAGAGAGACGGGTTTGAGCAGCTGACACGAGTCCCTGTGAGCTAACAGGGGCGTTCGGCAGCCTAGCGCTCCCTGGGCCTGTGCCAGTGCCTCAGATCGATTTTGAAGAGGAGGCGCCCACGGCCTGGGAAAGCAAGCCAGGAGCGCTGCGAGTGGGAGCCCTTCCTGGCAGCTGCTCAAACACTTGCTGCTTTACAGTTCACCCTCGGTGTACCGGGAGTCAGTGAGAAGCACTGGGGACCTGGGATGTGAAATATGACCGGTGGGGGCTGCAGAGCAGTAAGGGATTGTTTTTGTATGGAGGATTGCATGGAAAATAATGTCCAGTTGCTCAAGAAAACCAGAAACTCACGGGGCACGACGAAAGGACCAGGACAGAACAAAGGGCTGTCGAGACAAAATCCTCGTCTCCTGGCACGGGGAGCGCTAAGGATCTCAAGCAACGAGGCAGACTTCTCTGGAGCTCAGTATTATTCCAGAGGGAAATTTTTGGCAGGCCTCAGCTGTAGGTCAGCTCATATCCCGAGGCCTGACTGCCACCCCTTACAACATGAGCTGTGTTACAGACATCGGTGTGGTGCATTTGAGCTGAGCTCACAGAGCTATTTACCTCCGTGATGGGTTTGGACGCATGCACTAATGAATATCTCCTGCTCTTAATTTGCTCCCACCGTCCATTTCTTCGTTCTATGGAAACAATATGGACTGAAGTGGTTTAATATTCCCTCCTGTGTTTTTCTCCAAATGAAATGACCCACTCCCCGCTGTTAATGGTATAAAAATACTGAATAGTAAAACACATGAAGACTGTGGTCAGTAAAATAAGCATTTTCACAGCAGTTCATTTCTTCATTTATATATGTGTCTATATATGTGTATGCATAATTGTGTAATATAGCCTGATGGTCCATCTAATTTATGAAGGCTCTTCCATGGTTGTTCCTCTTAATTTCCCATTATATGTAATTTGGTTCTCTTTTAAGCATGCCATGCACTTTTTATGGCGTGCATGAGGAAGAGACACTGCCTCAGCCCCTGAACTGGTGCCAGCTTCACATCTTGAATAGCCCCTTCAACATAAGCTTATATAAAGTTAATCAGTTTTTAGGCTGATTGTACAACATGTGCAGTTTTGATTAGAGTCTGTACTTAAGACTTGGCTGCCAAAAAGGCTTCGGCAAAGACTGGCTTAAAAGCATTTGAGAAAAAGGCTCACACATATGTGGGATGGGCCAGGAGTGCTGTGAGGAAATGCCACCCTCACCCTAACATGCCACCTTCTACCTCCACCCGTGTTATCAGGGCAGTGAATGACACTGTGTCTGCCATCTGCAGCCCAAATCCTGTCTCCTCCTCCAAACATTGCTGGTGTTTGATGCAATAGGACCTTGGTGAGAAAACAAAAATGACGCAGCAAAGCAGGCAAGCACGGCCGTGGCAGAGGCCAGGAAAAGCAGGAACACCGTCAGCAGAGGTCTGGTGTGGAGGCTTTCAAGGGCAGTAGTGTGAAAGGGTAAAGGAGGAGCAGTCCTGGTTGCTAGTTCCTGTGGAAGGAACAATACCAGTATTTTTCCCTTATAGTGCTGCTGCCCTAAGCAGGTTGTTTGCATTCAGAGAAGAAAAAATCTAGCTGCCACTACCTGAACTGGTTTCTGGTTCTGTCGAGATGTTTGAAACAGTGGGTTTTTATTAACTGTGGCCTCACTGAAGCCAGAGAACCTGATCTGAGAGGATTTTCAGCATTAAGACAGTTAAGTAAGACTTATCTGCCTGCTTAACCGAGGCGACTGTGGGTCTGGGGGTGGGGGACAGTCTTTTCCTGCTGGGGCATTTGTTCAGATCAGATCCACACACAGGGATCAGAGCCACACAACAGGCTGTGCCATCTGCTTTCTCAGTCTTAGCCTGGTGTGAAATAGGTGTGATGATCCCTAGAAAGCCAGGGGGGATTCACTGCTAGGTCCAGATAAGTAGCACAGTGCAATCCCCAAATGGATGTGTATCTGGACGTACCCAGCCTAATGTTAGATCTGCCTGCTGTTTCCCCAAAACAGCATCCCAATCCCTCTCTTGGAACCTGCAAATACCATACTTAAAACATTCCATCAAAATCGACTTCCTCTAATTCCCTCGACACACTGTACTAGTCCATTACCAGGCTCAACTGTGCTACCTGAAATACACCATCTTCCCTGCAGGATCCTCCAAACTCATTACTCCTGAATTCGTTGTTTCCTTGGTCTGCAGGAAGCTCTAGCTGGATCTTTCCCTGGTATCAAAAGCATCATCTCAGCCTCACCTACTGCTCCCAGATGCCCCCCAACCTTAGTTGATCTTCTTCTGAACTTAATGCCTTGTTGAACTTGATTCTTGAGGCAGTATCTCCCTCCTTCCTTTTTAGATCTCTCCAAGTCAAGGGAGTTAGTTCATCCTACATCCTGGCCTTCACAAAAGAGATCATCTCTCCTCTCCAGCATCACAGTTACACTTGTATAAGAGGTCAATTAAGTGGGCAGGATGCAAAGCCTGCTCTGCGTGACACCTGGTTCTGCCACTGAGGACCATCTAGAGGATGACCTTAGGCACCTGGAAGGACCCTGTGCACTCTGTGATGTGCATAAGGTAAGTGCAGTGCACTGCCCTATCCCTTCCTCCAGTTTTACACCCTTGACTTTAGCTGAATGACATTGGAGTGGAGCTGACACCACTTGATAGCGAATCAAGTGCGGGATTTGCTTTAGCAAAGTGATTTAATGGATTTCTAGAAGCGGAGATGTCATGGTGGCTGACGGGAAATGCATCAGGTAAGAAATGACAGGTGTGTGACTGATAGCCAGATGCTTTAAGGATATGAGTGTTTACTGGCAGGGCTGGTTACTGGAACAAAACATTTTATGCTTCATGGAAAAGAAATGTAAACATGCAATTATTTTGTTTTACTTTCTCTCCTCCCAGTTGCTGAGGACATCTATTTAAAATGTTACCTACCTGCTTAGAGAACAGCTATGTTTTCTGGGCAGGTTCTGTGGCTGGTGACACCAAGGTTAACGCGGCGTCCTGCCGCAGCGCAGGCAGTGGAGTTTCTCTGCATTTACACCAGTTCTATGCAGACGAGCTCCTGGCTCACGAGAGCAATCAAAGCTAATCGACACAGCTAGAATCTGAAATTTCAAATGTTTTCGCTGAATGCTTCATGAGCAGTCTAGAGGCTCGGAGTTATTTGCGGAAAGTATCTAGCAGTTAATTTCAAATCCCATATACATTTGATAAATTCGTAAGCTACAATTTGCAAACAGAGAAAGAGGCTAAAAATCATAAAAACAAATGATCTGTCATGAATTATTCATTTGGCTCCCATCAATCATGCCAAATATCTCCCTTGTTGTTAGTCTCTGCAAAGAAATCAGGGATTGAGTTTAGCTTAGAGACAGAAGTGTGCTCTCACCCCTAGGGGTGCTTCTTCAAAGCAGGCTAGCGGCAGGCAGGTGAGGAGAATGAGAAAGCCTCAGCAGCACAAGAGGAACAAGCCGTTCCTCTTCTGTGGATAAACAGCAGATTTTCGCCAGCAGAGCTGTCAAGCAGGCTGCTTACACAAGGACTATTATTAAAACGGAAAAAAAAAAAGAGAAAAAAAGAAGAAGGGGACAGAAAAAGAGAGAATTTGGGGGTGTCTTTGATGTGCTGTATTACTGAATATTTGTTTTAAGGAGGAGACGTCTCTTTCAGTGCATCCTAACAGGCAGCTGAGCGTGGCTTTGCCTTGTGAAGTAGGAGGGAAGAGCACAGCTGAAACAGAGACCGCATTGCTGAGAAGCACTGAAAATGCAAGCGGGTAGCAGGACTCCAGAGTAGCTCAGGCAGCAGCACCACTTCCCTTCCGCAGGGACGGGTATGCGGTCCGATCATGGATATGCTCCACAGGCCGCAGGGAAGCGGGCACCATGAATTAAGTGACTAAGTGACTGGTGTCCATATGTTTTTGGGAGAGGGACTGCAGCGGGAAACCTTAGGATGATTTATTAGTATGGTAAAAGCCATGCCCAGATATAGTCTTTTGGGGAGCAAAAGTGCCCTAATTAAAGACGAAGGGCCACATTCACTGATGCTTTACCTGGGTGGACACTAAAGAGATTAGGTACATTTCTATTTGATGGCTGTGGCACAGTGCTAGTTATGCAGCTGTGTTACAGCAAACGGTCCCAGGTTTAATTTGGTTCAAAGGCCTTCATAGAGCAGCCTAAGCCCTCAACACCTAATGAGCCCTCATAGGAGGATCTTGTAACTTGGAAGTAATTTCAGTATCGAGGTATTATCCCTGATTTTTAAGTTTTACTGTGGTTGTACTTGCAGTGGTCAGCCAGGCTCAGCTTCCCAAAGCCCCAGCCCAGTGCCTCAGCTGCTAGGTGGCAGTTGGTGGAAAATGGAAATAAATAGTCATAGGGGAGTTTGGGGAACTGAAATACCTTGAGGTACCTAAGAGCAAAAAGGAGTAAGAAAGAATGTGAGTGGAAGTGATCTTGTCTTTGCGCTTCAACTTGCACCTCACGCTTCGCTGCAGGCCCTTTCCCATCCTGCAGGAGCACTCGGCAATGCTTAATTTAGACAAGTTTACCTGTCACCTTCCAATTTGGCCGCTTGTTTCTGCCACTGCCCTGGCTCGTAAGACGCAGCCGGTCTGTGTAAGAGAGCGCAGGCCTGTGGGACAGGGACGTCCTCACTACCAGCTGCTGGCGGGTGCGTCGGGGGTTAGGGGTGGCCATGGTGCCCGAGGAGGTTGTCGCTCGAGACGAGGCTCCATGTGGAAAGGAAGGTCCCTCGTGTTGCCAGGAGGGAGCTGTCGGGTCCTGTCAGAGCGTGGCGCCATGAGGGAGGCCGCGGAAAGGAGACTTTTCCGCTTTTATCATCTCTCACTCTTCCCGGCAGCCTAGGGACAGGCTCACCAGCCACGAAGCTGCGCCTGAGTTCACCTCCTTTCTATTTTAAGCTTGTATTTCAGTCTGTTTGACCCAAAAAGGAATTCTGATTTATCGTGTACAGAGGAACGTGCTCTGTTTCACGGGATACCCAACAGCTTCAAGGTCGTGACCGGCTCCTGTCACGCACCCAAAGCACGCTAAGGAGACGGTCGAGTGCGGCACAAGGGAATCACAGTGCCAGGAAGAGGGGGCCACTAACCCCGGTGGCCGAGCTCTTGCGCTGCGGCTGGGGACAACAGGGTGGGGGCAGAACTTCACGCTGCCGAATTACTTGGCGATTAGTGGCACAGGCTCTGTTACCCCAGTAACCTCGTGTTTCATTTTAAATACGTTTACTTGCAGGCAGAGGTCTTGTGGGCTTCCTTACATTGCCATAGAAACAATCTTCCACATTCCTGTTTCTCATGCGTTTGTGTTAAAGGCTCTTTCTTCTTTGCTTATCCGCTCCATCTTCCCCATCGCTACCATGCTCTCCATCCCATTGCTGCAGCTCCCTTTCCTCCGGCCGTGCTGCGCTGCAGCTGAAGGTTTTCTCTGGGTGTTACCTTTAGTACCGGGCTCGCAGCCTCTACCTGGATTCCTGTCAGAATCGCAGGTGAATAGGTCAGATCGATGCAGAAATAGGGCTGTGTGTGCAAACCTGTGTGTGTGTGTGTGTATGCAATAGGATGAGGAGCTGAGAGGGAGCTGGGAAGAAGTATTGTAATCCAGAGCCAGGGCAGTTACTAACCTTGATAGGAACAAAAACAGTTTTAACTCCTGCTCCATGTCTAGGGAGGAGGCCACCCATAGGAGAGGACTAAGTGGAACTCCAAGGAATTTACACCTGGTTCGGTGGCACCGGGAAGGAGCACAGCTTAACAACCCTGGGCTGCAAATCCTTATAAGAAGATAGAAATCTTCTTGGACATGCTGAATAAACACAGAGAGTTTTCTGATGAATTACTCTCCTTGGTGTTTTTATTTGATTGCTTGCTTTAGAAAAGTGAGAAAAGGAAAAAGGGAGAAGTGTTTGTCTTTTCTGGTTGCAAAGGGTGACTTTTGCTAGCACTCAAGTTATATCCTGTTTCCCTTCCCTTCTGCTGTAGCTGGCAGGAAGTGTCCAAGAAGAAATAAGAGCCATTCATGAGAAAACAAAAAAGCAAACATATTCAGAAGCTGATCACATGTAAACAAATATGTCTTTTATTTTTATTTATTTATTTATTTATTCCTCATGGGAAGCTGCACTACCACTGGCCAAAGGAAAGGCAGTGGCATCTCTGGGCTCCCCTAGCGCTGCAAATCATGGACAGAGCCAGGGACAGTGTCACCTCTCCTGGGACACAAAGCTGGACCCTGCTCTCCTGGCCACCCCAGCACCAAGATGCTGTTGCTGGCTAAGGACTCTAGAGCACATTTTCCCATCCTTTATTTGGGTGTGTGGCAGGCGAGGAAATGAAGGTGCAACCTCGAGCTCTGTGCTGTGACAGTCTCTTTTTCTTTGGGTCAAGAGAAGGGTTGGCTGCTTCGTATTAACCATTCACTCTTCCCATTTAAATTCCCTCCCTTTGGAGGTGCAGGCATGTCCAGGCAATGAAACTGTGGCAGGTGGCCAGAGCATTTGGGACCCAAAAATCCTGCTTATCTTGGCTGGCAGGGGGATAAACAAAAATCGAATTTCTACTGTGAAAAGGGTAGGAGCTGGACAATTAAGTGTCAAGAGTGCTTGGATTTGATGCTGGAAGGCTGTGCACAACACAGATTCAGTTCCTTCTTTCCATTAACTTTCCAGCACCAAATGGAGTTGCCATAGGGGTTAGTGGGGAGGACAAGAATATGGGAAAAGGACGGGTTTAATGTGATTCTTCCCATGTTTCAAAGTCTTCTTTCAAGAGTGGATGTGTTTGGGAAAGATTTTGATTCTAGCTTTGTGCCAGTATGTTGGACTTCATTTTTCCCTTGAAGCATGCGTGCACCAAAATCTGTTTATAGTACATAGCTATTAAGCTCAACGGTAACACTAATAGCACATGGCAGTCCTCTTTTCCTGAACCAGTTCGTACCATGTATGAATCTTAGCCCTGTCAGATGAAGTGAACTGTGACAATGTCTATCCATCCATCAGGACAAATCAAGCTGTTCATACATTTACTTCTAGGACATCTTACTGCATTTAAGATTTATTCCTGTGGCAGTTTCTCTGTTCTGCAATGACAAATGTAAGATCTGTGGGGTCACTAGACCCTTCAAAACTGCAAGAACTGCACAGGCCATTGGTGCCAGCTAATCACTTGTATTTCCCTTGTGCTGCTTCCCTCCAGGGTTGTTTGCTTTTTCACACTGTTTCAGACTGTTTTTTTCCTGGGGTGTTTTATGTACAGGAACCTCCTCTCCTCATGTCATTTATGGATGTCATGTTGTGCACAGGCTCGCTGCTGACCCACAAAGAAGCGGCAAGTGCTCTTAGCTACGAGTTAATGGACGTTGTTACTGCTACTGGACTCCTTGTGTGGCAGAGCCTGCTTGTTATTTTTTTTGTTTGTGACAGACATGCACACTCTTTCAGCACAGTGAATTCATCATTAGAGTCATTTACAGTCCACGAAAACCTTTAGCTCAGTGCTGCATGCTGTGGAATTGTGGCATTTCCCCGGTCATAGAGGTCAGTGTCTCCCTCCCCAGAACCTCCTGTATTTATAGGGATATATCCAAAGACTAACACTCCAGGGTATGAATTCTTCCTTTTATAACTCCATTTGAAATGACAGTTACCATAATCTGCCCCCTAGGTGTTTCTTTGTGTAAGAAACTCATTTCTCTTTTAGAGAAGCTCATGGTGCTCGTTTCAGAATTCATAAAACTCTGCAGCTTCTCGGCAGCAGAGGTTGATACTTTTCTATTCCTGAGTTATTTTTCTCCCCTGCTGTCTCTAGAGGCTTCATTACACAAAAAGCAGTTGTATCAAGGATCAATAATTGACCTAGAGCGAGTGATGCCTCCACAAGGCAGCGTGATGGCTGCCAGTGCCCTCTGGTACCCGGTCCTTGAGGGGAGCATCTTGCCCCAGTCTGACCTGCAGTTTCATTTACTCTCCAGCTCCTATGGAGCATGCTGGAGCATCAGGAGATTGCCCACTATGTTCAACTACAAATTCCTCCTGCTTTCTGCATCCTTTCACACCAGTGAAGAGGAGCCTTGGAATGAGAAGACTCCTGCCCAGTAAAGACCAACTGAGGCTGCTTTACAGCAGAGCTGCTGCCTGCTATTGGCTCTCAGAAAAAAAAAAGGCATTAACTCAGCAGCCAGAGAGAACTGGCTGTGCAGAGAGCACAATACATCACCTTGAGCCTATTGGTGAGTCCCTGGGTGGTGGGTGACAGGTTGTGGTTTGAGTCTCATGCCGAAGTTTTGGGTTCACCCACCCGCTGGCCACATTAGGACAGTGGTCAGAAGTCGCTACCTTTGCAAATATAAGCAACTTTATGGTTGTAAATAGACATTCCTTTTGCCCATGCCCACTGGAACTGTCACCGTCCTGGAGAGGAAAGGGATTACCCAGGTTTTTAGCTGAACTTGTGTGTGGTTTTTTATTTGCTTTTTGCCTTTTTTTTTTTTTTAATAGTGGAAATGTTTCCATTGCTCAAGCCGAAGAAAGAGCTACTGTGATTCCTTCACCAACGTGGATGTTCTGCTGTCCTGGAGGGACCCAGCCCTGCAACTTGGCACTTCCAAGTGAAGTGTGTGTTTTTCTGAGGAGACTCAACAGGGCAGCCATGGATCTCTTGGAAATAGTAACTGTGGTCTGGGTTGGTTGATGGGTAGTAACGTGGAGAAAGCTTCATGTGCTGTCAAGCACCACAATGTGTAGTAAGAGACTTTGGCCTCCATTCCTTACTCACAGGGATTATTTAAAGTGTTCTGCACTGCCCTCAGCAAGCAATAAGCTGTGGTAAATCACCCTTTTATACCCTGACGCTTTAGCTAAAATGTTTCATTAAAGAGTCCAAATTGAATGTCTGGAAAAGTTTACACCTCCCACAAATTCTCCTCTGTTAATGGAAAAGTCATGTAAACAAGTATCACTTTATTATATCTATTGTTTCTGTAATGCCCCTTCCAAATGGGAGAGACTCAAATCAAAACAATTTAGCCCTTTGCTCACTGCAGTTTCCCTTCTACTGAAGCTCTACTGAAAAAAATAAAAGGAAAAAAAAGAACCTTAAAAATATGTTCACAGTTGCACGTTAGTGGGGAAAATAGTGCTAGCTTCCACGCTGCGTGGCCTCGGAAAGGCTTCTCAATGACACGTGTACAAAGCAGCTGCTGAGCACCCGTTTGGACCAGCAGGGCTGGCCCTGCTCAGCACTGCCTTGCGAGGTGTTGGAGACCCATGGTTTGGAGCTGGGTATTCACTAAGAGCCCAGGAACCTGGTAGAGTGAAGAGCAGAGAGGCTCATCCTTGTGTGGGAGCTTGTATCAGGTCAGTCGTTCTTACAAAAAATCTTGTGTTCATTCCCGTCTTTCTAGATATTCTCGATGGGTTTGTGCAGTTACTATTCTTCATCCTTACTTGATGTGCAAAGATGGGTAGATCTTCCCGGGACTGGGAACATACCAATGCTCTGCAGCTCACAACAGTGGTTTTTATGGGTTTGGACTGTGTGGAGCTCCAGTCTTTCCTGACAGCTGGCCTAAACTCTTTGCTGCAGATTTCTCAAGCCCAAGGTGAGGAAAGGCCTCCAGCCCAAAGGACAAAATTTATCTGCAGCTTTTATTCCCATCTTTTCTTTAGAACAGCCTTGATACCACTCGCAGTAGTAGTGCTGACGTCACCCTTGAAGCAGCACTGAGACAGCAGGGTAGGACCGGGGGCACCAGCTCCTTCACCAAGGGTTTGGACAGCAAAGGACTTCAGCAAGCATTGCTTGCCCTTTAGCCATCTGCAACATATAAACTCACAGGCATCTGCCTAGCGAGGCCTTGCCCTCCGTAGCTTTAGTTCCCATCCCCAGCCCTCAAGTCACTCGGCTATAAGGATGGCAAGAGCAGCCAGGAGTCATCAGGGTGCCCCATCCTACTCCCATGTGCTTGTTGCCTATGGACCAGTGGGCAGAAACATTTCCAAAGACTGTGCTAAGGGAAACTCTCCCTTTGGGTCTTTGGCCTTTGGCTCTTGTCTGACGTAGCATAAAGAGAACCAGATGCTGCATTGTGTGCAATACTTTGAATTCCCTAGTCTGTTTTGGGGAGGGAAGGAGGAAAATGAGATAGAGGCAGTTACTGGAAGGCAAGTCAGACTCAGACGATAACTGTGCTATGTATAAAATATTTAATTCCACAGTATGAGTCACTCTGACTAGGCTGCTATTGACCTGGGTAACCTTAGTGAATATTACATAAAAGGCCTTCTCGTTTTGTCACTATAAATAAAATCTGTGATTATTCATAATGAATGCTGGCTTTCCATTACCATAAGCAGCTTTTCAACAGCTCGGAGACTCTGCCGCCTTCAGAGAGCTGGTGGGTCACCCGGAGCAGGGCTTCACGGGCCACCAGCCTGAAAGGGGCAGCGCTTCCGCCCTCGAGCGCTCCTGTCGTGCCCGGCAGAAACTGAGGCCTCCAGTGACCAAGTGCCGCAGACACCCAAGGCAGCAGGCTCCAAAGAGCTGCGCCATAATGGAAAAGAATACGAAAAGAAGCTGAGGAAAAGCAAATGAAAAGAAGCTAAACCTAAGGAAAGAAACAGAAAAGAAGGAGTTAACTTGGAGTCTCTGCCTCCCTGCTGTCTCCAGGCTAATTTTCATTATTAGTTGCTCTTGTATGGCACACTCTGCTCCTGCTTCATGGGTTGTGGTTGGGCTGCCGCATGCCTAAAGGGACGTGCTGGTTGTCTGTCAAATAACCAGCAAGCCTGAGCAGGGGCTCTGCGTTTGCAGCGAGCCCCACGTTGCTGCTGCCAGCCCCACACCAAACCGGCCTTGCCCCCGGCCGATCCCGCAGCCTTCTCCTTCCTCTGACCCGTTAATGTCATCAGGTGCCTTCTTGGTGCCATGAGGCGGCTGAGCTGGCCTAGCCGCATGCTTTAGGAAGGGTTTTAGTGCCCATGTGTGCCTGTGGCTGCAGGGACCAGGCTCAGGGTGAGCCCTCCATGGGCCCCCATGAGTGAGGCTCTGTGCCATGGAAGAGGGGACGATGCTTGGCGCAAGGAGAGCAAATCTCCAAGTCCTTCCCTGCAAAGAGCTCTGCCCCGGAGCAGGGAACCAGGTATTACTGTCTCACCCCATGGCTGGCAGAATTAAGTCTGTGCAGTGATCAGTGGGGTTTAAGTGGGAGCTGGGTGTTAAATGACTTTCCAACAATATTGAGGTATTCGTGGTCCCAGGAGTCCTTGGCTTAGATTTGCTAACAGTGAACATTATTATTGTAGAGTGGCAGTGAGCTGCTTTAAAAATATTTCCATGTCTGAAATGGAAGGAGCAGCTTACAGAAAGTGCCTGGATAAGTGGGAGAGGCCATGAAAAATATAAGCACCTGGGTAACTGAGCACCACAGTATTGATCTGGAAAATGCTTCTTCGTATTGTTCATACAGGGTTCAAGGACTGAGACTAAAATATAGACTGAGTACTTGCAATTCTTTGTTTCGTGTATACTTTTTTTAACTGTACACATTAACTGGCTTCCACCAGAAGTTACTATTTTCTCGGAAAAAAAAAATATCAAGTGTTGTGGCATGAATAGCCAATGGCAAATATCTTGGGTGATGAAATACCACTAAACAGATAATCATGCTGGGAGCTTGGGTATAAATACAACCTCTCTTTACTGTTTACAGCCCTCGTTAAACTCTGCTGAATTGTGTCTTCCCCTGGAAAGCCCATCTGATACATTTCTAATTCACCTTTGACTCTTAAATATTTTCCCACCAAATACATCACTGTCGTCCGCAAGCATTTACACAGTGCTCACATTGTTGATACTACAGTGTACACAGAAGTGCAGGGGGATGGATTTTTTGAAAGTATATATTGAGTCCGGGTTGCATGACTGAAGCTGGACATCAGAAGCAGGAGGAGAAGCAGGAGCCAGGCAGGGAGGCCCATGAAGAGCCTGGGCAGGAGGAGGAGGATTTTGGTGAGCAGGTCTTATTTTTTCAAAATAATGACACTAAAATATGAAAACTATAAAGATTTTCATGCTCTTTGCTATGCTCCAAGTCAACATTCCTCTGTGCCCATTGACATATATGTTCCTACCAAGTGGTACTTGCATTGGCACTATCCAAACTGCGGCTAGTATTTGCATTCCTCTTTTGCTAGCAACCTTTATAACAAAGATAAGCCCAGTTAATTAGCAGAAGCTTTTTCTTTTTAATGAAAACTGTAACTTCTTTTCTTTTCCATATATTTGTATTTCTGATAATTATTTTAGAAACATTTAGTCATCGCTGAAAGTCTGAAATCAAATTTTGTTTAATTTTTAATGGTGTGTGTCCGTACATATGTACATTCTACATATCTATGAACACAAAATAACATAGATATGACATTGCTGGGACTTCTGTAGGCAGTTTGGGCAGCCTATTTTATTTATTGTGTTTCTGTTTTTAGAGGAAGATTCAATTTGTCTTTGGGAGAGCATTATTTAATTTTTCATCTATATCAGCCTAAGACAAAGAACACCCCATATCACAGCTTCTGTTGAGTCTGATACAACTTCTATATTTCAAGGATATTTATGCACATAGGATTACTTAGTTTGATGTCAGAGATTTTGCTTTTTACATTTTTTTTCTTTCTGATGATATTTTTGGTTGTTACTGATTAAATAAAAGGTACTGTTCACAAAAGTTCAGTCTTATGGAATACAATGTGGTGGAAACACATATGGGCTTGATTGATACTGCGGGTTCACCATAAATGAAGTGGTGACTTTGCAGTCCTTTTTCTCTGACAGGGAAAGCATGCCAGCGATCAAGAGAAGAAGAAATGGGGATTACCCTCCAAAAATCCCTCCGGTTTTTCTCTTCCTCCCCAGAGAGCAGGATCCCAGGGATCGCTTACTGCAAATGGGGAGGCTGAAATGGATTTCTCCTGGGTTACAAACCACTTGTTATTCCTCACCAATTGTGCTGAGTTTTGCTAAGTCATTGCACCAAATTTTAAAAGAGACTTGACTGGGAGCAAAGGATGGGAAAATCTGTTTTGCGGGAGTTCTTGCACATTTCAGCGAGGAGTTGTCTAAAATTTCTGTTTAAGTTTGTGGCTTCTGTACCTGAATTTTCCATTTGCCTCATGTGCCTCGACTTGGCTCTTGCAAATACTTAGGTCCACCCCAGCCTTTAAAACCAGGAGCACCCTACTGAGTTCTGCCGAGCTCCCTTGACGGCAGCGTTTCTCCCTTATGACCAAGATGGTTCTGGCAGCTGCTTTGCTCCCCTGACAAGGCAGCTGCATTTCACGGCAAATGAGATGCTTTCTTGGTATGTGACTGTAAAACACTTGGAGATGCTAGTGGGTGAATTATGTTGTATCATAAATATAAAATGAATATTGTTTTATGGCTCCTGAAATATTAATTTTTGCATGGAGCCACTCTTGGAATGTTTTTTACTAAACATAAAGACGCTTTGGAGTCCTGGATGTCCTTGCTGTTGTTTTTATTATTAATATTCCCTGCAGGAGACACTGCCTTTCCCTTCCCCGACATGCTGGCTCCTGCCTGCCAGAGTGATTCAGCAGCTTGCCACTCACTTCTACAGGAGGAAAGTTTTCTCCTGGCTTCTTCTCCTGCCTCGGTGTGGCCACGGCCAGCTATCAAGTGACATGTTTGTGTGGTCGGTTCAGTCTTAATATTGAATGGCTGCGAAGCAGCCCAGCTGTTCACAGCTCTGCGGCTGGCTGGCGGCTCTGTCCTTTGCGCCCAGGCAGATGGATATCCCTATGGAGAGACGTAGGGCTGCCCGTTTCATCCTCTCTCCCTGTCCAGGCAGGCTCAGATTAAATAATCAAAAGCTATTTATAATTGAGCTTGGTTGCTGGTTGCCTGTCACAGTCATCTGGGTCCGGAGAGGAAAGTGTATAGAAAAATAGATGCTTTGTTTAACTGCAACAAATGCTCATAAAAATTTAAGCTCTGGGAAACAATTAATGCCCTTTTCTTCTTGCTTTCTCATGCCAACAATGGGGGCACATCATTTTTTTTATGTTAAGAGGAGGAGAGGAAATTCAAGATGTTTTAATTAAGTTTTGCTTCTCCTAATAAGGTATTAAAGAGATGTCGGGGTTTAAAAGCACATAACAGAACATAAAACAGATCTCAGATAGATATAGATGTATGTACCTGCACGCATACCAGCTGACTGGTATGTCTTGTTTTATTAAAGCATGGTACATGATGCTAAGTTACGTGGGTTTTATGGATCCCTAAATTACATGGTTTTATCGATCTCTTGTCACTCTTAAAAATATACTACAAAGAAAAAGAATACAGTCTTCGATATCAAAAAAGAAATTCAGCTGCAATACAGAAAAGATCTGGGAAACTGTAATTCAGTGTATGAGATTTAGAACAGTTAACAGCAGCTAATTAGTTATTTTAAATCCCACTCACGTGCCTAAAGGGAGCATACAGGGAAGCGCTGCCGCACTCACTGGTGGGTCAACATCCCCCCCTGCCCCAGCTGCGTGTTTAGAAGCCTGTGTCTTTGCACCAAACCTTTCTAACCCCAGCACGAGCCAACAAGCCACTCTGCCTCCTGCTTCCTCCCAGGCCTGGGAAATGCCGGCATGGGGCTAAGAGCCACGTTTGCACAAATCCTGTCTCATGCCAGGGTCCTGGCTGGAGAGACGAGTCTGAAGGGGCAGTCAGCTCCTAGGATGGGCTTAGCACCTGGATTTGGGTCAGTTTGGAAATAGAGTCCTGTGTTAGAACTAGGCAAGAGCTCCAGGGCTGGCTAGTGGCTCCTGCCTTGTCTGCCTGCAGTGGCTGCCCTCCCAGAGGGAATGGACCTCAGGAGGGATCTGCAAGGCAAGCCTGATGCCTCTGCTACTTCACCTTATTTTGGGGGAGGGGTGGAGAAACTGGGTATTTTGTGAGCTTTTCCTCCAGGCTGGATGCATCTGCTTTAGCTGCTGGATGTGGAGGGTCTATACTCTACTGCAGATCATGACCCCAGTCTAGGATTCAGAGCAATCACTTTTATATCTCTTCAGAAATTTGCCTGTTTCTCTAGTGGCCATTTGGCATTGCTAGAACTCAGCTGCTAGCTGCAAAATGGGCCTCGCCTTTGGTATTTTTTGATCTCGTAACAGCAAACAAATTGGATGCTCACTTCTGATAGACCTGAACATAGATAGACCTGTAGGACTCTCTTCTCTTACAAAAGAAAAATTCCTTCATTCCACTTGCTCCTGAACCTGGATTTTGCACTGGAATAAAGACAAATTTGTAACATGTACTCATATTGTAGAACTTGTTTCTGGTGTTCAGCTGCTCAAAATTCAGCTGTGGCCTTGGTAAGTTGCTATTAATGTTTGAAGTTGCTTTTTTACCTTATCTGCAAGGAGCACCTGCACTGCTGTATTTACCTAGAGCAAGAGTATTTCTTTTGTTTCTGCAAAGAGATTTAAAAGACGGGACATGGCCAGTTCATATGCTAATGAAGGCATGAGCAGAATGTTAATAACCGAGATAAACAATAATAAAAAGAAAAATATGAATTCTTTCACACATAGTCTTCAGGCTGAGGGCTGCATTTTGGTTTTGAGGGCTTTTTCACTCCAACTTTCCTGTATGAAAACTGCATTTCCTTCTAATACAACTTCCATTTGAGGAAGAACATGAGTTTTGTCCTGAAAAGTAAATCTACTTTGAAAGTCTATTGAAATTCAAATAATCCTGTTTTCCAACAGGCCTCCCACACCCTCCTCAGAACTTTACAATTGTGCTCCACATTAAGTAGCAGTCCTTTCCAATGGGGATCCCACTCCTCTTACACTCCTAATCTGGATGCTGGAGCTAGGAAAGTGGAATAGGCAGAATCTAAACCATCTCGAAGGGAAGCTAAAGAAGCAGAGAACATTGAAGCTGCAGTGATGAAAGCATACGTGGACTTTTCAGAACATGCTGTAAGTTATTTCTTTAATCCTGTAAACTCCTCTGTATGCAACAGGCAAACGCTGTACTGCACAAGTCTGCAGGGGACATTAGCATCAAAGCAAAGATGTATTTATATTCTGGGTAGGAACTAAACCTGTACCAATGGAGATAATATGCGCTCTCCCCAACACCCCCCTTGACAGAGTTTTACACCTCCCTCTGTCCATCTGACTCCCACTTGGGTAGAGGTTGCTCGTGATACCTTGGCATGAGCTGTAGATCTCCTCTGAAATATAGTCTTCCTCAGTTAAAGGGTTTTGGAGCAGGGCATAGTCTCTTTATTCTGAATTTTTGGAATTAGTATTAGCAAGTCTACAAAAGGAATTCATACTCAGAAAACATGCACTCTCCAGAAATGCTTAATGGAAATTAGGTTTTGAGAAGCAAAAATAGCACAGTACTCTGAGACTGAAGAAAGTGAAGATCTTTTACTTCCCCATTCTTCGAGAAATTATTTTTTCCTTTGGCATGATCTGAGGAAAATTCTTTCTTTCATTAATGCGCTACCTGTTAAGAAATGTTTTTTCAGTTGAATGCTTTAACAACTTTGATCACTGTTCATCATAGATCTGGCAGAACAATTTAATTCCGCTGAACATTCTCCTTGCAGGACACTCATTTATTTTATGTACATTTAGTCAAATCCAAATCTGGGGTAAGTAGGTTTCATCCCAGTGAAGTTACTGGAATTACACCCACTGACACATGAGCTGTGTTGGGCCATTTGTCCTCATAATCTAAAGAGTAGTGACTCATAAAATTGGGTTGTATCTGACTGAATAATAATGTCTGAGGAAAACATATCTCAGTGTATACCAGTCCTGTGTGTGTGTAGTTGTTTTCTTATCAGACTTTTGTCTCAGAGGCTACATCCTCTCTGTTGATGAAGGCCAATGACGCTTCTCCAATCTTTCATCTCAAGAAGACTCAGGAGAAAGAAATTCTTCCTCTCTCGGAGTAGGCCAGTTAGTTCATTCATGTAAAAGGCAGAGGGAAGTCTCTTCTCAACTTAGTCAATGTAAGTGTTTAGGTTCAACAGAGAGCAACTGGGAAAGCTCCATAGCCCATGGTGGACAGGAGGTTGAGCTGAACAATTCAATAGTTCCTTCCAGTTTTAAAATCCAGGTACTGATAAGAAATCTCTTTTTTCCTTTGCCTAAGAAATACTATGAAAGACAACCCCTTGCCTCGGACTAAGATTGTCCATTGTTTGGAGTTCACAGCCATCAAGAATGGGATTGGACAGTAAACATGGCTAATGACATCTGATGATGAACAATATGAACATAAAGGCCTCCCTATCCCTGGAAAAGCAAACAATGTAAATGTTATGGAAACTGGGAACCTATTCCCTAGTGACCGTCACCTATAGAGTGTCCTTTAATGTTAAAGATAGGTGCAACCCCAGAGACAAGGTTTTTGCCTTTCTCATCTTGGTGCAGTAGTAGTTTAGCCAAGATGACTGGCTCACCTCAACTTGTGGATTATATGGTGATCTCTTACGCTCATGATTCTCACACTTTTGTCTAGATATGAAATAGTGGACCTGGTTTGGAAGGTTTGGATTCTCTTATCTGGAGTTCCATTTAGTTTTCCAAGGTCAGCAATAACATTCCTTGACAAGTCCTGACTTTCACCATACCCCTCACAGTGTCAAGCATACAGAAGACTGAGTCAGCGACTTGCAGAGTGGCTACTCATAGATTCTCTTTTTGCTCATAGAATTATTCCTTTTGGGTCTCATTCTTCCTTTACTTTCAGGCTTACAGACCCAAGATGGATCATATCTTATTGCAGAGAAATCTCTCTTCAGAAGCTAGACAAAGTCTTCTCCAAGAGCTTAGTGCTGGTGATGGATCTATAGGCAGTCATATGGATTCTTTGGGTATCTACAGATTTTGTGTGGGTGATTAATTTTTTTTAATGCCAAAAAATAAATAAAATCACTTAAGTCCAAATGGTCCACATGAGTCATGAAGAAATTGTTCTTCCTCCCTCTGAGATAGTTAGTCACCCTTTCACTACCAGAAGGCAGAATTAGGATATTTCTGACTGCACAGGCATGTGAAGGGTGACAATTTACTCCTTAGATATTGGAAATGGCATTTATTATCCTATCAGATGGACAAAATTTGTTCCTCTCAAGAGCCAGCCTTTACAATGAGTGTGCGTTATGTTGCTAGGAATCAGTCTTGATGAGCAGCTTTTGCTCTACCTCTCTGAAAATTGACATTTATAGATTATATAATCTTGGAGGACAGGAGGACTTGGAGGACTCATGATACAAAGAAGGTAGGTGGGTCACACAAAGACTGAACAATTTGTATATGTTACCTAAATTGTCTGTGCCAAGTCGCACCTTGGAAGGTTTCTGATAACCTGCATGCAGTCTTCATTTCATGTATGTAAATAGGAATATGGAAATCCTGTCCAAGTCTTGCTTTTCTACTGGCTACTGCATTGAAAGAAGTGCTCAACAGCCGTGCCTCAGCTTCCTGAGTAAAAGCTGGAACTGTAAGGGGAAGCACAGCTGTCCTGTGCCATGGTGTGATTCTGTGGCTGAATTAGGTTTTGGAAATTACTTTCAAGCAATAAAGTGTTGCCTTCTTAATAGCAAAGTTGCCCTTTTCCCCAGGAGCCCTATTCAGAACCTCTCATCCTTGACAACAAATTGAAATTGAAATCTTTCGAGTACTGTAATGAATACATTATCTTAATTTGGGAGGATTTTTTAAAGGGGTAAGATTTTGTGCAGAAGGTGATTTTGAATATTTAGCTGTATGACCTTAGCTAAAGCTTTTTGCTTCCACAGATACTGCCATAATTATGCTTTTTAATACAACACTCCTACTATTTTAGATTGAAAGTGATGAAATGTCCTTTGGCTCAAGTCCAGAGTTGCCTCCAGTTTTCTGATGTTCTTTCAAAAGATAAAGGTCTAATTCTCTTTTCCCTGGTGCACTTTATAGTCATTTACACATCTATGCTGTAGAAATAAGATGGTATTGCTCTCATCTGGGAACACACACCAAAATAGGAATTACGCTGCAAGATGAAGAAGTATCAAACTCTAGGGCTCAGAGGAATAAGAGAGCAGCTTATCAGGAGCAAGCAAGAACGTTCACTTAGAACTGTTCAGCCGCTTAGGGTCGCTATCCATGTTCATGCCCTTGTTCCTTATACAAGAGGAAGGCCATTTTCCTGGCATGCGTGTGTGGCAAATGCCTCACATCTACCTCACTGCAAACAGGCTTCTAGTCTTACAGCTTGCCATCTTTGGGTTCATGCCCTAAGAGTAATCCACCACAAGTGTCTTCTAAATATAAAGCTGTAGCCAACCACGTACCTTCACTGTGTACGTGGCTCTGTCCATATGACAAATGAGGCAGCGCTGGCGTGTGGTGCTCAGTCTGTGGGGCCCATGTGCAGCCAAGCTGCAAGCAGGGATGAAGGAGGAGCAAACTACACCAAGGCCTTGGCCTTGCCTGCGCTGGAGCCTGACCCAGCTGGAGGAGCTGGGCTCCACTTGCGACTGGCTCTGTCCTAACCAGGGCCAGTGCGGACAGTCTGGGCTCACTCAGCTCTCTTCCCCCTGGGTTTTGCTCTGGTTAAAAGCAATTTGGCATCAAAATGAGAAACAGGCAAAGCTGCTCGCAAACCAGCCTCTGAAAAAGAGATACGGAGAGAGAACAGAAAAGCAATTACTTTAGGACGCCAGGCTACTTCTTACTCCAAATTAGCAGAGCTGCTTGGAAAAAGCCCAATAAATCTTTCTGTGGTCTATAGGCTTGCTAAAGGTGCTGTGTGGTGCTAGAGGTGAAGAGACAATTTTCTACTGACCGCACAGTTGATTCTCAGCTCTTGACCACAATCTGAGCTGCAGATGTGTCTCCTGGGGTGGCCATTCTGCCCCAGAGAGCTGCCATGTTTCTCCAGCCTTGTTGACTAGGCATGGGTCAAGCCACCTAATTTTATGAAATCTGGGAATGTTTGGGGCAGGGAGAGAATCCTGATCCAAAGGAAACCTCCTCCAATCAGTTATTTTGAAGCATGACTGAATAAAGAAAGGTTGATCCTAGAATATAAGAGGGAAAAAGTTCTGGCTTATATAGTTGTTCTGCTCCCAGCATGCACAGCACAGCTATGCAAATATATTCATAAATACCTTCACCAAAGCACAGAACTGGTGATAAATCGACCTTTTGGGCAAATGAATTGTTGTTTTAAGGGAAAGTTGGGCAATTAACCTGGCTATCTAGATCATCTGCATAGTTTTGTCCCTGCTTGAGAAGGAAGGTTGGACTAGGTGATCTCTAGAGGTCTCTTCCAACCTCAACCATTCTGTGATTATAAAGACTCAGTGTCTCAGGCATAGGCAAATTCCCGGGTGACACAGTTAGGTCATTGGTTATCTACATTTCCTCCTGCAGCCTGGGGAATTTGTAGGTACTCAGCAGCTGTCATATCAGGCTTACCATCCTCAGCTGAGTAGTGACTGTGCTACCTGGGAAGAGTGAATGCAAGTGTGATGATCACACTCTGTCTTTTCTTGATGTAGGTGCAAAGGAATATTTTTTATGTGGCTTGTTGCCCAGTGTAGAGAAAGTCACATGAGTCATTTTTCCTCTATAATTTCGTAGACTGCTACACTTAACACTTGAAATATTTCTAATTCTCATTTTGCCATAATTAACTTTTATTTATTTAGGGGAAAAGAGACTAAGTTTTCCTCCATCTCCTGAAGTCCCAAACATATAGTTTCTTTTCTGTCACAACAACCATGACATCTTTTTCAGGTGCCAGAAGCTGAGTGCTCCTTCCTCTCAAGGCATTCATATTAAAAGTTAGCTGAAGGGACTTTGTCACTGAATTTTCTAACCTACTTTGTGTATTTCTTTTCAGATTTCAATAGTAGCTTATCCTAAATATATTCCACAGAAGGAGAAAGTCTCTGGGTGATTTCTGATCTCACTAGGTGAACTCTAACTTCCTACATAGCTGATTTGGGTGTATCAAATTATGCTCTGTCCGTTCTGGCAGCTCCCCAAATTAGCCAATAAACCTAATTTTTTGCTAGTCACGTCCACCTCTCAAAGAGAAAATTAAAACTTAACTGTCTAATATGTCACCCGAGATTTTATGTCTTGCCTTCCTACCACCTATTTTGATTGATATCCTTTTTCTCTCTGTTGTTGTGCTCATGTAGGCTACTAGCTTTAGAATCATAGAATAGGAGAGTCATTATGGTTGGAATAGACCTTCAAGATCACTGAGTCCAACAGTAAACCCTTCAACACCATGTCTGTTAAACCAAGTCCTTAAATGGCTCATCACTCAAATCCAAAGTTTATGAAAATCCAAGTTTATGAGATGAGAACGGGTCATTCTTTGAGACTGTTTCACCTCTGCTGAAATCATGAACCAGGGAACAAAACACTTTCTATTCCTGGGTCTAGGGGTGGTGGAATAAAAGCATGAGCTTAAAAAGGCAGATTTCAGCAAATTCAGGACTCAGGCAAAGTATCTTGGGAAGACATTCTAAGTGAGGAAATGCAGAGAGCTGGTGACTCTATTATGAGCAAATCAGCGACTTAACCAAGTGCAGAGGAACAAGAGGGTTAATAGTAAAACCAATATGGCTGAATCTGGAACACTTAACTACTTGAACTTAAAAAAAAGAAGTATTTCAAAAACTAGAAATAAGGCAGCAAGGCAACATAAACTGTTCTTCTGAATGTATGAGGAGTGGAGATGCAACCCATTTTTTTAATGGACACAGTGAAGAAATAAAGCATGACAAAGAGATGGTTAAAGTATTTAGTGCCATTTCTGTTCACTCTTCATTAGAAAAGAAGTCACTATGAAGTATTCAAGCAGTTGAAAAAGTGTCCTGACTGGTTTGTAATAGTCTCCTGCCAAATTGAGAAAGCATTTCAAGTTGGGTTCTCCAAGAGAAATCTATTTTCTTGAGCCTATTTTTGTTCGCTGCCTTCATTATCAGGTTGGATGATGGAAAAGAGTTCATGTGCAGCAGACACTGGGCCGCGAAGGAGCCGTAATGAGTTTGGAGCATGGAGGAAGGATAAGAGTAGTTTCAATTAGTTGGAGAAATGATTTGGACCTAGTGAGATGGAATTGTTTGGGGACAAGTTGCAAGTGTTGCACATCAAAAGCAAATGCATAAATACAGATTTCACAAAAGCTATGCAGGCAGCTGCATGGGAGAAAAGGAGCATACCATGAGTTGAGTGGGGCGATCATGTGCTGGCATTTCAGAAAAGGTAGGAGCTGTTGGCAGGCGCATCACACAAGAGCTTCTTATGCTGCTCTCCTCAGAGCTACTGAGAACCCACCTCGAGCAACGTGTCCAGATTTGGATATTGTGTCAGAGCAATCTGCGCAGAGCAACAAAAATAGGAAAAAAGTCTTCATACACAGGACGTAAGTGGGACTTTTGTTTTGTCTAGAAGACAGATGACTGAGGGGAAACATAAACCTTTCAATAAAAGAGAACAGTGATTTCCTGTCCTCCTTGTCTACTACAGGTAGAAAAAGTGAATAATTGACTTAATTTATAGCAACATGCCCTTAGATTAGGTGTAACACAAGCCTGTAGCAGCACTATTAACCCTGGGGAGGGCAAGCAAAGACATTGTGGGCTCTTCATCACTGAAAGCTTTTCAAGACAGGCAAGACAATGTGGGAGATGCAGTACAACACCTCTTGAGATACTTCTGCTCTCCTTCCCGAGCCAGGATATAGGATGCAGGATCGGTTAGAGTTCTGGAGAGAATATATTGCCCATTTCTCCCTGCCAAAGCACAGTCATTTGCAACATTTTAGTGTTTTTTTTTTTGAGAAAACAGACAACAGGATTTAAAATAACCTCGCAAAATAGAAAGCAGTATTTCTACTGTACCACAGAGGATTCCCAAAGTCTGTCTTTCCCTAGTAGAGCAGGCAGAGATGACCCTGTGCTATTAGGGGTCTGCCATGGAGGCTGGTATGGATTTTTTTTTTTTTTTAACTACTTGCTCTCAGGTAGACATCTTAATACTCACTTACCAGTTCAGATTAACACATCTATGAAGAGTTAAATTAAAAGAGATGGTGGAGTAGGAAGCAAGCTTGAATAAATATTATCAATATAAAAATGTTTTGTATTTTTTAGGGAAGAAGGTGGCAAACCGTGCTAACTTCACTGCTTCTCAACTCAGGAATCTGGAAAACCAAGCTTCTAAACCTTCAAGTGATTGGGCTGAGAAAGGAAGAGGTAAATGTGATCTGTTTGCAGGGGGTAGCCAGCACCCAGGCTGAATCTCAGGGAACTGCAGTGAGCAACATGGTCCTTTTTCCGTGTTAGGAAATGAGGATTAGTCTGGGATTTCACATGTAGCTGCAAGGGCTCAAAGCCTGATACTTGCCAAACTCGTCAGGACCTGGAGAAGGAGAGGCAGGGCCACAGGACCTCTGGGGTTCATGGAGATCCTGGAACCTGGACAAGTGCCAAAGGGATCTGTGGAGAGAAACCAGGAGATATTTGAAGTGGGACGCAGCCACTGCCACAGCAAATCCTAGAGGCAACTACACCATACACCTACAGCATCAGGGAAAGTCTTTAGGAGACAGGAGAGAGCCTGGATGGATCAGAGAGGATGAGGAATGCAAAGGTCCAGCATTTATGGACTGTGAGATGTAAACTGCAAGCTCTTGAGGATGAAGACTGCTGCCAGTCTCTGCGAAACCGGGCACCACAAGACTCCTGATCCTGCATGAAAGCCACGCACTGCAGCAGCCAAGGCATGGAAGCTGGGAGACGTGATGAGAGGTGAGGTGATCTCCCTTCCTTGTGCAGGAAATGGGAGTCTGGTCCCAGCCCCATGTCTCCCACATCTTACTCTCATGGTCCGTGTTTAAAAGGACCATAGACTTTGCCTGACCTGTCACATAGGGATGGATGTCACCCCAAAAGGGGGCTCACATACAGCTGGGCTTGCAGTGCAGCTCTCAGGTTTTGAGCTCTGGAGAACCGAGGAGTCTCAAGGAAACCTGAGCAGCAGTTTGATGCTTTAGAAAGGATCTCCTCCAACTCTCCCCACCTTATCGAGTTATTCCCATGAAATAGCCAGTGCTTTTGAAGCCAGCCCTACTTCTCCCCATATGTAGCAGCTGCTCCCCCAGCATTTTGTCCGTGCATTGCCTGGCTCTTACCCAAGTAGTGCTGGGTGGAGAAATGCCTGCTGGCGTACCTGCTGCAAACTGTTTACATTTCACTTTCTTTGGCAATAAATTAGCTCTGCAGAGGAGGTCTGAGCAACAGTTGTTCTGTGCGGGGAGGGAGTCGCGGATTCTGAGACAGCCTTTAAACAGCCAGCCCTTATCATCGCCCATGCCAGAGTGCAGGGAGCTTGTTGATGCAAACGAACACCAAGTGAACTGTGGTTGCCAGCAGAGCAGCTTCCCATGTGAAAACTCTGATTTTCTTCTTCTTGACAAGGCCATGGCAAAGCCAAGTCAAGGACAGAGTCTTTTTTTTTTTCAAACCAGCTGTTAATGGAATAAGTAATTCTGCAGACCTGCCTTTCACATCTCACTCAATTTATATGCATTCTAATTAACTCTGTCGGAGAAAATAATTGGCTTAGATCAGGTCGATCCAACTGAAGTTCTAAATAACTTTGGTTGAATGGTATTTATATTTCAGCAACTAGTCTTGGGTGAAGCTCTCACATGCTCAGAATGTTAAGCCTGTGCTAACTTGGCAAAAAATAGTGCTGCAGTCCATCAAGTGACATTGAGTCCCATCTATTAAAAGACACACAGCTGCCTCTGAAATGCAGCTACCGCAGGAGTGGGGCAGGGAGCAGAGCACCCTATGTCAGTGCAGAGAGGTGATCCATGTAGACTCTCTTCCATGCTCATTGGTTGGGTGACATGAAATGTTTCTTGGTCTGGGAGGAGTGACAGGTATTGCCTTGTGGGGCATCAGTTACAGTAGGGCCCAGGACATGGTAAGGAAGGATTTCAAGGGTCCACTCACATTAGGAGGTTGTAGAAGCAAGGATCAGACAACAGCAGGACAGAAAATCATTTCATGCAGGACTGGAAGAAAAACAGAAGAAAATCTGGTGTATGGGAGGAGGCAGGAAAGGGGAAGAAAGACCTGTGATGTATGTCTGCTCCCATCCAAGGTTATTCATGAGTGAGCATTTTCATATAAAAAATGTGCAGATGGAAGGCAGGTGCTACTGTGCTGAAGGTCAGAGCTAAACTAGAAGTGCCTTTAGTTTGCTTCATCCTACAGTTTCACTGCTAACATTTGGGCCAATGCTTTTCTCCCCCTCCACCCAACAAATTTTAGATCTGCAGCCAGATCCTCACTCTCCAGCTCAGCCTTCATCTCTGCTTGCAACAGCATCAGCCCACTCTCCTGAATCCTAGAAAAGGAAATTCATCTTTCCATCTGGTCCTCTTCATCTCTTTGTTGAATAGGTAGCATTTGCCTGAGATAGCTCACCCCGTACTGAAGAACAACGTCTCATACTGTGCTGAGTGTCACAAATGCTCTTCTTTCTGTAAGCAGACTGTGTCAAGCAGCTCTCCTGCTGCAAACCTTCTCTACTACCCTGTGCTTGCTCTGGTCTCCTGAGGGGAACTTGACGAAATGAGCAAGTGTGAAAAACAGTGTCACATCCTTCTGCACTTCCTCCCTTCCTGATGCTATAAATAATATCTCATTTGTGAATAAAGTATCTACTCATCTATTTTTACAGTGCTTCCTCTCCTACCACAGATCATGTTCAGCATGGGCAGTAGCTGTGCTTGCCGTGTCCAGTTGCAGCGTGCAGCCAGCACATTTCCATCCTGCTCCGGAGGATCCACTCTTGCCAAGGAGAGTTGCTTTTGCTCAAGCTCAATTTCTAATTTCTCTCTTGAGATTGGCAATATGATAAGGACATGGACCTAAAGGAGCAAATGAGATCGTTCTAAAGGTGCTAAAGCTACTGGATTCTGATTGCAGCAACCACAGATAGAGTGAAGCTAGTATTAATCCAGCTAATCCACATTTCTTAATCTACCAGCAATAAAATCAGAGCAGTGTAAGCCTGGGAAGCCATGTGAAAATGAGCCTGACACCGTGGCACTTGCTGCGGTCTGGGCCATTCATGGTGTGTGTCCCTACTCATCAGCACCAGAGCCAACTTCCCCAAAGCCATCTGCAAAGACACTGCTAGCCTGTCTTCTGCTTGCATGGAGCCTCCAGCTGTGCCATGAGAATGAATATGCAGTGATGGTACTTTCAAAAACGGCACTCGCGGTGGAAAGACATCCTTAATCCTTTGCTAGACCAAAGTAGAGGTGCATTTCCCATGCTTGCAGACTCCCCAGCCCAGTCTGGGCCCTCCAGCTAAGTCTGGAGGGAGTGATTCCCTTCAGCGCAGTCGTGTCCCAGCACCCTGGGGCTTTTCCCATATGATGCTGAAATCTGCAACTGCCCTTAATGGGATACTTTAAGTCTTCCAAGAAGGCTCTAAAACTGAAGAGGCGTTTTGCTTTGCTAAATTCATTGCTGAAGAACCATTCAAACAGAAACTTCTTCTGGTGATGCTGTTAAACTGATCCAAATTCAAGTACTTGGCTGTAGCACATAGTAAGCCCACTGCCATCCGGGGCTCCTTCCCTTCCCACCTCATCATTCTGGACAATCTGAGCAAATCTTGTCTCTGATCAGTTCACCACCTCCTGCCTTGAAGCAAGACTGACAGGATGAAATCCTATGACCTACGATATAAATGAGATCAGGCACCTTCTGCCTTTAAATCTGTGAGTGCAAGAAAATAACCCCACATTAAAGAACACTCTGCCTTAGGAAATTTCTCAGTGAGAGACTCACCTATTTCTCACTTTCACATGAAGTATTTTCCCCCATTCCGTCCAACCCCCGCTTAAAGATTTATTTGGTTTCCTCTCTCTCCAGCCTCAATCTAATTAAACAAAAAATGCTTTATTCATGTGAGTGTTCTGTGAACTTTACTCAGAAAAAGTGCTGAATATACCAAAAGCAAAGAACAGCTTTTATGTGACTGTTTTTTTTCTGCTATATATTTTTTCCTTCTTGCTCAGCAAAGCTCTTTTCCTCTTAAGTAAAGAAATGACTGAAACCCCATGCTTCAATATACAGACTAGTCAAACTTCACTAAAATGACAAAAACATGAAATGCTCTTTTATTGGTCACTGAATCCTTTTTCCACATTGGAACCATTTCCATACCCAGTGATTAACAAAATAGAGCCTTGATCCTTTGTATGTAAGAGGATTTTAAAATGGCAAAATTAAAGCTCTCGAAATACAAGAATGGTTAGACTTAAGGTTGTCTGGGCAATGATAATTTGATTCCTATTTTCATATGTATTATTTTTCATCTTGAACCTACATACTTGCATACTAATTTTTCCCTGGGAGCCTCTCCTACATTCCCTGTCCAAAATAAATCGTGGTCTCATGATCAGCTATTTCATACTTTTCACCATTTCTCCTCATTATTCAGAAAGTATCTCATGCCTTACTTACAATGCATGATTCAAATCATGCTTAGGAAGAAATGGACAGCAATTTCCTGATTAACTTTTCTCTGTAACATTTTATTGTAGCATTTAAGTGCTTCCCAAGTCTTTATGAATTTGTCTAGACAGCTTCTGTGTAGGGTCTTGTGTCTACAGGGCTGCCAGAGGCAGGGGTGTCAGAAAAGCCCTGGGAAACAGGATGTTTGAAACCCAACATTTGCATGGCAACGTGGAAAAGAAGGAGAAACGAGACACTAACGAGTCATGCTGCTATCTAACAAGTCATGGTGCTATGAAAGGAAAGGACAACCCAGTTGGGAAACTAATGTAGGACCAAAGCGTATGCAGGTCAACAGGAGAACAGGATGCAGGAGTCTTGCAATGAGCTTGAACAGGCTGCACCAGCAGCAGCTCTGCCCCAGGAGCCCAAGCAGCTGGTAGCATCTGCAGCCTTAATCCAACTTTTCCAGTGACCTGTTGATGCTATCATGAATTTTGGATTCATGATAGCCCTCTTCTCCATCATGTTTTTTTCTATTATGTTCATTGTATGAGGATGAAAATGTTGCAAAATCTTCTTCTCTTAATTGCTAGAAGCTCAATCATAAGACCTCTACTAAAACAAGGCATGCTAGACATGAGGAGCCATTTGACGCTGCAGTTGCACTGAAATCCATAGAGGGAGGTTTAAACTGGCCTGAGGTGCAAATGAGCCCAAGATTGATGATGAGAAGCTCCATCAAGTCAACCTCAGCCCTATGACACTCGCTGGAAATTGCAACCACAGCGGGCAAGCAAAGGCTGAGCACAACAGAAAGAAACTCTGGCTCTTACTCCTGTGATCGCAAGAACCGAAAGCTTCTCACTGGGGCTCCCTGCTGCAGTGAGCCCCGAGAGCAGGAGTCACTCTGCAGTAATTTCCAGCGTGTAGCTCTAAAGGGTAAGTGGGAATTTCCCCCTTGCAGAATTGAAAGTGCCCGGCTCAGTGCAGAAAATCCACTCCAGCTGTCTCTCTAAATCATAGCATGAAGTGGCCTTTCCCTCCTCCCCTCCTAACCTGGTTCTATTATTTTCTGATATATTCATAGCTGTTCAGCTTGAGGGTGCTTCAGTTGGGAGGTGAAGGTGTGAGTGCACCAGTGCACTGAAAGAAGCAGGGATTAGCAGGGAGCTTTCTCAGCATTTACACTTTTCACACTGCTGGTGGTTGTATTCCATATTTTGACATTTGTAGTGGCTATAATTCTGGGTTTTCCTTTTTTTTTTTAATTCCAAAGAGACTGTTTTTCAATTAAAAAGCAATCACACTTTCTTAAGACGGAGGAAGAGCAGCTCTAAAGACTAACATTAGCACAGCTACATAGCTCTTTTATAGATATCAGTTGAATGCTCATATGGGAGGAAACTTCTAATGTGAATTTATGGATTGGGTGGTTTTGTTTGTACAAAGGGCAAGAGGTGTGAGTAGGTACCTGTATTTTAAGTGTAGTGCAAGTGACTGTTCTTTAAGTGATAGCAGAATGTGATTATGTGTTCCTTTCCCCATTTGCTGGCCTTGCTACCATGCTGCTTTTCTGGACATTGGAGCCTTAAGTTCCTGGTGTGGGCAAATATATTAAATGACAGAAAGTTAGTGAGGAAGCTGTCAAACACCGTATCCCAGCAAACCTGAGTGTCCTGACTGGGTGACCGTGTCCCAGAGCCGCAGCTCCACATCATCCAAACAAAACATGGTAGAAGAGAATAAACTGAATCATTCTAATGTATGGATCAATTAAGTCATTAATAAAGTGACTTTGCAGTCCTAGGGGAGATGATGCAGATACCCCTTGTGATGACACCCCAAAGATTTCTTTAAGCATAGGCTCTCCAGCAATGACTTGTACTGCAGAGAACAGTAACACATTAGAAAGGCCCTCAGCAGCAGCACCCTCATAACTGAACCTCCAGGAAGGGCAGGACTCCTCTCCCCAAGGCTGCTTGTTGGAGGCAGCCCCGTTGCTGTCACCTCTGCGACTGATCCCCTTCTCCTCTCACCCATTTGGGCCCTGCTTGAAAAACAAGCAGGAAAAGGCAAACTGCAACTTTCCAGAGAGAACCTGGCACGCAAAGCTGTGAGCGAGGCTTTATCATCGAGCCATAAACTGTCCCCCACTGCATTACTTGGCTGGCTGATATCACACATAATAAATTGGGTGAGCACACAAAGATTTACTGACTTGAGCATCTCGGCCTCTATTATGAATTCAGCAAGTGGAGTGAGGCGGGAGCCCAGTCTCTGCTAGGCAAAGTAAATAAAATAAAATTAAAACCTAATGGTCCCTACATTCCTACAAACCTTTGGGAGCACGAAGAGGATCACAGCGAGTATCTCTTTTCCCATAGATTTCCAATGGTGCTTTTGTTGCCTCATATTACACATGCATGCACAATGTCTGCCTGTTTCTTCTCCACTCCATAAAAAGGGAAAATAAATTGGGGTTAGTCCAATTACCGAAACCTAATTAAAACAATTTAAAAATGACTTAAGCAATTATCTAACAAGTGATCTTTTTGGTAACAGCTGTACACAGGCAATTTATTAGTTAGTGAAGCCAACCCTTGTTTTTAATATAAACAGACTAATTAATCAGTGGTTAACTCCTATAATGGCCAGCTCTGGCATTTAATTATCACTGCTGCCATGAAGCATAATATCTTATTTCCCGGCGTTATTATACTAACTGCCAGCACTGACCATTGTGTAGAGTTTAAAGCACTTTCCATGATTCTCTCTTCTATGGAGAGACAGACGCTTCCAGAGGCAGCTGAGAGCTCGCAGTGGCTCAGAAGAAGGAAAAAATCTGGATCCCCTAGAAAAAACTCAATGATGTCAGATGAGCTGGAGAAGGTAAGAAACTCTTCAAGTTTCCAGAGCTCTTGAAGCCCAAGAGCACCCTGTCATTTGAGAAGAAGAAGAAAAAAAACTGAGAGAGGACCTGGTCCTCACCTTAATCTGGGACTCTGGAAAGGTTTTGGGAAAAAGATTAATGCAAGCATATCATATAGAATGCTTAAGGTTGGAAGGGACCTCAGAGGTCATTTATGTGGGATATGTGGGATAATAACACTTGAAAGGAGGCATGGACATTACATAAGGTGAATTCATCCCTTAAATCCCCTCCTTGCTACTATGTGCCCTCACCCACCAGGTTTCTCCCTCACCCACCCTGCTCTCCATGTTAAACAAGCACAGACTGAGCGTGCACAGAAACCAGGGCTGACCCTTCTGCTTTCCTGTGCTCAGCCAGTCCAACGAGCCTTACACAGTTAATGATTTCCTTGACAGATGCAATAAGTCTGAAGTGTCCAGCAACAGATGCCAAATTTGATCATCTTACCAGAGCTGCCGATAAAGAGGCACACATAAACTCACCGGGAAGGAACGCAGGGCATGCAGGGGAGCTATTGCAGCACAGGTTAGTATGAGCGAATTGTAGGCAGCAGGCAGCAGGGCAGTAAAAGCTCATAAAACGCTGGTGTACAAACTGGACTAACCAAAGACGACCCTGCTGCTCGACCCTCCAGGCACCGTGGCCCTCGTGCAGCAGCTGTGGAGAGCAGCTTTTGTGGATAAGCGGCTCTGAGGACGCGCTACGTGGGCACCTCCAGACCATGTGGTGGTCTCACACCACCTGAGATGAGGAGCAGCTCCACCAAGGTGGCAAGGCTGCCGTGGCTTCAGAGAGAGTGAAATTAGGTGAGTGGAGTTAAGTGACAAAACCAGTTTGGGTTTTTTTGGTGACAAAACCAGTATTGGCCTATTAGACCACCTGCACAAATCTCATGGATGCAGCGGGAGGGTATGTAGAGGTTATTTTAATGGGTCTAAGCTAGTAAGGAATTTATGTTTTTGTCTACCATAATGATCTTTGCCTAATTCCCTGGATGAGGATGCCCATTCCTCCTTCCTCTATCACATAAATTCCTGCGTCCATGTGAGATTAGCTCACGTCAGGGGAAAAGCAACACTGCTTGCTCCGAGACCTAATTACACACGTTGGTACTGGTCATGAATATGACTGAAGCCTTTTAAGTAAATCCAGCACTGCTCCACCACCACCAAAGGCAGAACAGATGGTTTTATGGAGCATTTCAGACCGTGACCATTATTCTTGGCAAAGAAGCACTATTTTAGTGGCTAAGCATCCAGCTTTGGGGCTAACCCAGCTTCTCCTTAATGCAAACACCAACCGCAGAAGGAAACAGCACAGCAGCTTTGCAGGCTGAGAGCACACCACAGGGGCAGATCTTTGTCTCCTGGCTGCTCCAATGACAGGAAAGTGACGTAGGGACAGAGAGCCCCGGCATTTTCTCCCCTATGCAGCACTTTGGCCTGTAAAACAAGTTGCGTGGGTGCCAGTGAGGGCTCTCTCTGCCTGGGAGGATCTGAGGATAAGGCTTTCACTGGACACCCAAACACTGTGTCTGCTGGGCACCATGAGGCAGCTGTGTGGCCTGTCCCACAGGGTGTCACCTGCCCCGGGGGGCCTGCCCACCAGCAGGCAGAGCAGGAGGAGGCACCTAGGCCAGGCACGCTGGCTTAGCTGGGCACTGCGCTCTGTGGGCATTTCTCAGTTATCTCCAAGGTTTGATGATAGAGCAGTCTGCATTCACCCGGTGGGAAAGGGCAATTACTGCATTATGTCTTGCTTGCACACCCCAGCGTGTAGCCATTAGCACAGATGCTCTTACAGCTTTTGGGGCTGATGGTGCTTATGGCAGAGATTAGTCTAGTCCAAAACATTGGATTTACACTGAGTGTCAGTGGGAAGCCCTCCCCCAGGCACTGACAGTGCTGAGCAGCTTTACAACTGATGTTCAAATCCCCCATCAAAAAGCACATGGAATAGGGCAGTCATACATTTCTTCCAATTTGGCAGTGAACCACAAGAACAGAAAAAGTGTAACTTCTAGGTCAGCCTGGAGATGCAAACAGAAAAGGCATTGAACAGGTGAAAAATGAAGCGGCCCTGACATGAGCAGATACTCACTGCCCCATCGCAGGCTGTCCTGCTGCTCCCCAGTGACCATGTACAATATCAAGGGGTGTTGTACTGCTTCCCTCTCCTCTACGGGTTATCTCCGTGCCAAGCAGGGCCACAGCACTGCTCTGAGTGCTGGGATACCTGGCTGCCTGCAATCTGGAGTGGGCCACGGTAGCTGGCATGACCCACATGCAGACTTCACCACAAGCTGTCAGTGCTTGCTTGGATTCACGTATCTCCTGCCCAGGCTGTCACATTATCCCAGATAGTAGCGGCCGCTGTTGTGCCTTGGTTGTTGTTTCTTACTATTAGCAGCCTTGATGCGTGTGTTATGCGCTTCTGAAGCATGTGTGCTCTATTGCTCTGTAGCACCTTCCCTTCCCACAGCTTGCTGGCTCCTGGGCTCCTGCAGGACCCATCTTCTTCTCCCAATGGACACCTCCAGATGGGCCTCAGGACCACCAGACATCTCTGCCCTCCATCCAAGGATTGCAGAAATATTGGTTTCTGCAGAAAGAGGAGCAGCTTCAGGAGAAACTTTTCTTGAATAAATGTTACCTTTTGTGGTTATTCTACCTGACTACAGAAGTCTTGTTTTTGCAGTATCTAATCATGATTCATGCGACTTGCCCCTGCTCTTGTTTTGTCTCTGAGTATGCTCCCTATACCCTCTTTACCCCTCTGCATAATGACCTGCAGTAAATGAGAGCAGTTGTTTAACACCTAGTATCATATTTGCCGCTTAGACAGCATTAACCCCCAGGAAAACATCACAGTGCTGCATACTGCAGAAGCAAGTGGCTGGATAATTTGTTCATTTTCAAACCCAAATGCATCCTCAGGCTGACACCTGGGTGACTGCTGAGCAAAATAATGTTGTGACTGTGCCTTGATTAGACCACAGCATCTAGAATAATGAATCTGCTCCAGTGGTACTTACCGTGTTTCGCATCTCAGTGGCCATTGCATGGTGGAGCTAGATGAAAAGATCAAGGATTTAAAAACCAGGTTCATATACATGCTCACTTAAACTGAATCTGAAGTGTTTAAATACGCTTGTCTGCATTGCCTTCGTGCTCATCCATCACACTGACACATTGCCCATTACCTAGCCAATTAGGCAGCACGGATCACAGATTCGAAGTAGAATATTGGGCAAGATATCTGTCCGTCAGATCTGAAAAATAGATTTGAGGAGTTAATAGTCTGCACCAAGATATTTTATGAGCAGAAAATTGGCCTAAATTTGTAGAATCAATTATTTTCTCATCCAAAACTCAAGACAGAAAAATATGTGCTGCTGTCCTCGCTTTTCTAGATTCATACATCAGAAGGCCAAGGGGCTAATTAAGATCATCCAGGTTGACCTCTAGCATAACACAGGCTGAAAACTCTTGTCTGGCAATCTCTGCATTGAGACCATCGTTTCTGCTTGAGTAATAGCACATCTTTGAAAAAGGCATCTAATTACAATTGGAAAGCATCATGTGTTACAGAATCCAGTACATCCTTGTAAGCTGTTTGGATAATTGCCCTTGTTGTTAATATTTTTGTCTGGCTTCTAATCTGAGTATGTCCTGTTTCAGCATTCAACCACAGGATCTTATTATGCCTTTGCACCACTAGATTAAAGATCCATCTGCCATCAAAATCCCTTTCATGATGATGTGTGCAAGTCACGATCAAGTTACCTTTTATCTTCTCTTGAATAAGCTAGAATCATTAAGCTTCATAAGTCTTTTATTCTATGGCCGGTTCGTCACATCTCTCATTATCCCTGTAATTTCCATCTGAAACCTACTTTTGCTTTTATGAGGCAGACACAAAATTCCCTTAGAATTTTCAAAAATCCTAGTTGGAAATTCCCAGCATGGAATGTATTTCAGCTGACCTTGAACTCTTAACCTGACAACTAGGGCAGGCGAGGAGCAGGACTGAGAATTACCAGTTGCTAAGGCCCAGTTGATTGTGGTTTGAGTATCTCCATTATAGTCAATGAAGCAGAAGTCCAAGTTAGTAATGTATAAATACTTTGCCGTATGAAAGCCCAATTTCATGAAGCTGGAAGCCATTAAAAGCCAAATCATCCTGGAGACCGATTTTAAAATGAAAAAGCTCGTAGTTGTACATGCAGTTTTGTTTCCCTGCATCTCAAAAGGAGTATGAGAGAAATGCAAAGGTTCAGAAAAAGACAAGAAGAGTGATCACAGACACGGTCAAAATCATTTCATTCAAGGAATGATTAAGTAGACTAGATTTCTTCAGCTTTTTGAGCTGATTGAGGAGGGAACATGATAGAATACAACTGCAAATGATGTGGAAAAGGTGAATAGAAGTGACTGTATACAATAATAAGTAGGCATCAAATGCAAAACCAGAGTGAACAAAGAAAACATTCTAATCAAACTCAGATTTTTTTTTTGGCATTGGGATGTGTACCTACTACAAGTCAATAAATTTTCCAGAAGGGGCTGGGGAAAAGGACAGCAGAAAGCCCCTCTGTGCCCTGCGCAGCCAAAGCCCCTGCAGTGAGTTCAGTCCCCTCTGCGTGACAAAAAGGCAGAGGCTGGGGCAAGTATAGAAGGGGAGAGACCTGAATGTACGATAGAAGGGACTCTATGTGTTGCTCTTGCTCGACTGGACTCCTGAGCAAAGCTGGGGCCTGGCTACGTGCCCCTGTGATTGCACCCTGTCCGGCTGCTCTCCTGCTCTTCCATGGGAAATGCAGTGGGGAATTTTATACAATATTTTATTACATGCTGTAAAGCCACACAGCTGCTGGACTATGGGAAAAAAGACACGCTGGTAAAAAGAACCAGGCATATATAGCTGAATGCGCACACACGCACATAGGGAGGAGAGAAAAGGGATGGAAACGAATCTAGATAGGAATGGTGGGAAAAAAAGAATATGTCTTAGGGATGTGAGGGCATAAGGAAAAAAAGTAAGGCAATACCGTTAATGGCAATAAAAAAAAAGATCTTAGCATGTCTATCAATACAAAAACCCTAACAATGATACTAGTCTATTAAAATATACTTTTAATTTAGTAATGGCAAACAGATTCATTTGGATTTTACTCCAAATGTGTTTAGAAAAGTCTACCCAAAGAATTCCACAGGGACAAAGATGAAACCTGTTCCCTTCCAGCAACAACTCAGCAATGTTATAAGTGAGAGGCTGGGGATAGTGAAGAAGATGCACCGTGGAGTGGAGCTGTGCTGCAGCAGAGCTGAGCACGAGGTGATGCTCTGAGGACAAAGAGGCTGCACTTCCAACCCAAGTGTATCCAGGACTATTGGCAGCCTGTGGAGAGCCTGGGTGGGCAGCCAGTTGTGAACACCAGCCCCTTCCCGCCCAGGGGCCAGGGCAGCTGGAACCACCTTGGCTATAAGAAGCCAAGAGGCTGTTCCTGGCAGCGGCCTCACACCCAGGCTTGCTCTTCATGTTTCCTGCTTCAACAGCCTGAATGGCTTCAGGGAAAAGCTGTGAAGATCTGGCATGTTTAACACTCACGGGCTAGAGGCTGAGCGGAGAAGAATTTAAGGTAGGGTCCGGCCACAGGCTTCGTAGCAACATCGAGAAGAGAAATCTGATAATAAAAGGCTTTTCCACCTAATAAACTGTTAACAAGATCCAGTAGTTTGGCACTGAAGCTAGAAAGCTCCATTATTACACGGAACTGAGTCTTTCTATCACAATGAGCTATTAGCCATCAAATCACTTCCCTGGGACTTCTAGCAGATTCTTCTTGCAAGAAAACAGAAGTCTTTTATACAAGAGGTCAGATCCATATAGTAATTTTCACCTTTCTCATGGTTCTTCTAAAACTTTTCATGTACCTGCTGCTCTTTTTATGGTGTTTCACAGACCCCCTGGAAGGAGTACAGAGCAGACACGCAGCCGCCTGATCCCTTCTGTCTCTATTACCAACACGCTCACATGTCGTGCCTCACCTGGCAGTGCTCTCACTGCTGTGGTCTCACTGGCTACATAGACAGTAGCTCTGGGTGTTTCCTCTTGCCTTGCCTCATACCCGTGTTGACGTGCACTGGTGGTCGTCTCTGCAGGCTGTCCTCATGTGGGGAGCACCAGCTTTTTCAGTGCCTGCACGAAGGCGCTCCCGACTGGGGGATTTAAGCTTTTCATGTTGCCTTGTCATACTATGAACTGAAATCTTCTTCCCCAGCCATGAAGTAAACCCAGCCAAACTGCTTTGAATTTTATTTTTTGAGTGGTCACAAGTGACTTGGCATGGGGAAGAAATGCAGCTTAACCTGCGCTCCTGGGCCAGCTCCTGGGGCTCCTTGGGGAAGGCCAAGCCCACCTGTTTGCACACGGTTTAACCCTCAGAAAAAGACCAGCTTTTCTTCCTGCTGGGCAGAGGTTGATGTCAGCTCTGGCATTTCTCTATCACAAACAAAAAAATAAGTCTCCTCTCCTCCTCCATAAACCTCAGAGTTTATGCAATAACACTTTCAAAGATAATAACTGCATCAGGTTTATATTGGCCTGATAAAACCTCTCTGGCAAATGCAGAGAGATGGTGCCGAAGAGCGACCAAAGCACTCCGGGAAAGCAACACACTGCGAGTGGCCCAATGCAGCCAGCCAGCGAGGAAAATGCAGTGGCTTGAAGTCCTCTGTCCTCCACAGCACTGCAGGTCTTGCTAATCTCGGCCATGCATCAGTCCAGCTCCATACAGACAACAGGATTTTGCTCCCAGGAGCATTGTGTGACCTCTCCTTTTCTGCTGAATATCTGTGTCACCTACTGATTGCTGTCTCTGTAAAATAATCCTCCTTAAATTATTTAGCTGCATATTCTGCCTTCCCCTCAGCTTTGCTCTAATTCTAGTGAGTGAGATGACCTCAATTAGAAATTCTTGCTTAAACATACAATATTAGGGAGATGGTTTCAGTGTACCTTGTCCCTGCTTGCCTTCCTTCAAGCTCAATTTTGTAAATTTTTGTTCATCTGCAACTCATTAGCTCTAGTCATTACCTTCTATTAAAAGAAAACTTACTGGAAGATAATTATTTAGGTCACAAGAAGGCATTCGGAAAAATACCATAATTAAGGTTATGGTTTTCCTTTTCATTTCCCTGGGGGGATACTATACTCTCTAATTATACGATCATACAAAACCAGACTCTGTACCCACATACACACAAGATTTAGACCAACATCATTTTTTGGTGTCCTTAGAAATAATTCCAGCTTATGGTGGCAAAAATGAGATCAGAGTAAGGGCAATTCATGTTTAACTCACAGCCTTTTAGGCTGTCTAGTTTAAAGTACTAATTGAGATGTACAGCACCGTATGTCTCTGAACACTCTGTTGTAACATCATTTGCATATACATTTTACACATTGTTCTTATGTCAAAATCAGTAACAAAATGGTTACAAAACCAGTTCTTGCCTGACAGACATAGAAGGGACTTTATACCTTACTATTTTTTCAAAGAAAATTGGATCTTACTCCTGTTTACACTTACCTAATGTTTTTTGACTTATTTTTAACAAATGATCTGACACTCAGTAATTTAATTCTGTGGCCCAATAAAAAAAAGACAAAAACAACATTTTTTTTTTTTTATTTTTTAAGCCAACTATAGTGAAATACAAGTGTTTATTTTTTTTTCATTTACTCTACATTATTCTTGAGAAAATCAGGGCCAACAGGATTGAACAGCGACCATCATGTGCACCGTGACTCTTTCTGTTGTCATGGGCTTTAGGAGGTGACCAGACCACTTGGTCTGAGGTTTATTTGAAAGCAAAACCAAGCCCAATATCTGCCTCATCCTTCCTGAAACAAGGAAAGACGTGAAAAAAACTACATCTGACATGATTTGCCTTTCAAAGAATTCTCCCTACTCATAATTAATAAATAATTCTCTCAGAATGTGGAGTTTATGGTCAAACTGTTTGATCTCTAATGGCCAATATTCACTGTGGATTAACTTGTACCTACCTGGTATATTTTATCTGTATACCACACAAGAGGCTCTTCTGTATTCCTTCAGTAATCTCTGTAATCTCCAGTTTTCTCTCATTAATAACCACACATACTCTCCACAGATTTATTGCAAATGTATTTTCTTAATAAATTCAGAGGCAAAGAAAACATTTAATTCCTCTGTTGCTTTTTTTTCTGAGCTGAATTTATTGACTCATTATTTTTCTGTAGTTTTCATTCCTCTAGTATAGTAATAGCATCTCCTATTTTTAAATATTTATATACTCTCTAGTTGATTTCTTTGTTTCCCATTTTGTCTTATGTCCTAATGTTACTTACGTTTCTTCTCATAAACTACACAAATTGCTGTACTATTTTCTCTGTACCCACATAGCCTAATTTCTTTACTCAAATACAGAAAGTGTAGCCAAATTCCACCCTGATAGACTTTGTTGGATTTGGCACGTATAAACCAAACAAACCACATCCGGCATTGGTTTAATATGCTGATAGACTGCAAAATTAATCTTGTACTTAGTTCCAGCATTTACTGACATCAAAAGACATCTTGCTTTTCCCTCCTCCCTTTCCACAAACCTCATAAGCCCCATACATTGCTCTCCTATAGGTAGCTACATTCCAAGTCCTGCTAGAGATGGGCAGCGTCATTGACTTGTGATTCCAGTGACCAGGCTGGTCACAACACTGAATATCCCTACGTCACTCGTGTGTAAGACTGCTTGGTGAGCACAGAGGGCTGCTGTCTTCCTTTCAAGCCACTAGACAGAACGACGAAAAGGAGAGAGGATGAGGCCTAGAGCTGTTAGACCTTTTTCTTTGCAAAAGACAAGTAACCCATTCTCTGATTCCTGGAAGTTATTTTGTAGCATTTTTTTTTCTGCGCTGTGTGGCATTTCAAAAGAAAGCTTAAAATATCCTATCTAACCAAAAAAAAAATAAATAAATAAAAGAAAGGGAAAGGAAATAAAAGGAAAAGCAGGTTGGTTAAGACAAGTTATTCTGGTGAAATGCAGTAAAATTTAAAAAATATTTGCTGAAAAATAAAAATCCTTCAAATCTCCTTTTCAAATCCTGCAAGATGAATGTGACCTTGCTTTACTTTGAAAGACAATGTCTCTGTTTTTCCACCTCTTCTGGTAAGCATTCAGGAAGAGGGCTGAAGCAAGGAGATTTATCATGAAAAAATATATTCTATGAAGCAAGAAGATTTATAATGAAAAAATACATTCTACAGCCAAAGTAAGCGTAGGCTTTCTCACCAGCAGCAGCCTTAGAAGTTTGAGATGGTGCAAGCACAGCTTCCTGCGATCTATTGGTTATCGCTTGTGGAGAGGTACCCGGTGCCTTTTCTTTAATCAGTGCAAGTGTATTATACAGGTAAATGCACAAATATCAGGCCTGGTGCTTGCTATGCAGGTGTGACCTTTGCTATTCCCACCTGTAGCTGCTATGTCTGATAATTTTATCAGTCATCGTCTGATCAGTCTGATAAAGACTGATAATAAAAGTCTTCTCACCAGCAGCCTGGCAGAGTCATAGAATCATAGAATCATTATGGTTGAAAAAGGCCTTTAAGATCATTCAGTCCAACTGAGTCAGTCAGTCTTAATCATCTGTATAAGAGTAGGGGAGAAAAATTGGATGAGTCTTGTTAAACCTACTGCCAATGTTGATGTGCCTGCTGTTTTATCACTTAGATTAGTGACAGCACTTCAAGGCCTTCATTGTGGACTGGGCCCCCAACATACTCTGTGTTGTACAAGGGCCTGAATACTTTACACTTTTCAATAAACACCTCTCCAGGAAGCACAAGAAGATAAGAGGAGCATAGCAAGAGCTGCCAGGGCAGCAGTGAAGCTGCAGGATTACAGGCCAGGGATGTGGCATTAGCCTTACAAGTTGATAGGGATAGGATCGTTCAGGCAAACCAAAGGTGGAGAAATGGATATTGCACCAATGAATGTGTGAGAACATGAGGAAGTGGGTGACTGCATCATATTGTATAAAATAAATGATGCAGAATGAATGTCCAAGACCTTCACAAGCTGGCTATGGCAGAGATGACTCCTCCTGGTTATGTGAGACACTCATGGCAAGGTGAACTGGGGGATATGATCTGCAGCACGCACACCAGGAACTAGGCAGCTGTTGGGACACAGTGGAAGATATGGGGGATAAAAAATAGATTTTTTTAACTATGAGAGACTTGAATTGGCATCTCAAAAGCCATATCTGAAAGACTGGCTACTATTATAGATTGGACAGAAGGAGACAGCTGGAAGTGTAAGTAGATCTGAGTGCGGTGACAAGCATGAGCTCTGTTTGCAAATAAAATCACCCAGTTATGGGGTGGACAGAGGAAGGTGAACCAAAGACAGGGCCTTGTAGACTCCAAACCTGATGGGAGGATGAGAAAGAACTCCTGTTGAAATGCTAGGAGAAACATATCAGAAGGAGACACGAAGAAGGTGGCTACCTACACTGAAAGTGATGAGCAGGCCAAGATAAGGGAGCAGGAGGAGGTTGTAGTCTGTTTGCTGTTCTAAATTAGGGCCTTTAAATCCCTTGTCTACCTATATCTCTGGTGACATCTGAGCCACATCCCTGACTATGAGAGCTGCGGCCGTGTAAGCACAAGGAAAAGCCGGGACGAGAGGCAAGGCATTCGCCATTGCTCATGCAGGGAGCGAGAGCTATGGCAGGAGCCCTGAGCAGCGACAACACATGAAAGAGGAAGCAAGGAGGTCCAGGCATGACGCTGAGGTTGTCAAAAGCACATGGAAGAAGAAGCATGAGGAAAACAACTGCATTGCCAAGAATATCATTGGCAAGGGAGTCGCTGAAATCCACTGAGAGTTGAAGAATACGGGGACCAGGAAGGAGAGGAAATGGCAAAACAAGGGATAAGAAGCAGACTCACGCAGACGCCTCCCTGCGCATGTGTGAACAGCAGCCCCTGATCCCTGGGCCACATCCAAAAATATCAGTTTGCTCTTCTCCAAGGAGGCTGAACGGAGCAGAGCTGGACATGGGTTTTGGCTGCGGACAGAAGCGTGTTGCTGACGTTCAGCCAAGAGCTCGCTTTTGCCATGATCTTTCCCCTCTCTAATTATCCACAGCCGAGGTCAGTTCACCCCTGCCCTGAAGCACGCATAGGAAGCAGCCCATTTTCTAGCCATCCTGCTTTTGTTCGCTTATCCTACGTTTGCTGCCCATTTCCCCAGGCCTGGTGGCATTCACATCTAGATTTGCTTCTTTTCTCTGTCTGCTTGTATCCAGATTTGTGTGCTTGTAATGGGGTGAACCTTTGTATAATATATGGTAGATGATGTTTATTTAAAAAAAGATGGAGAAAAAAAGGGAGAAGTGAATGATTTGGTACAGCAACTCAATAAGCAACTCAATAAGCCAAAATGTATTTTACAGAAAAAAAAGTATATATGTATAAGATATATCTATATATATATCGGTGGTTGTGTAGTATAATATCACATACTGAGCAGAATTCATGGCTATGCATAAGTTAGTGCACTGCCTTGACAGATAAAAAGATTAATGAAAACTTTGCTCTCTGCTTACAAAAGAAAAAAAAAAGGCTTCTCACGGACTCCCTTAAATCTCTTATCGTTGCCAAACTTCCATTTTCTTTCCCCGTGAACTCAAAAGCTGGAGATGAAAAGGCTCAGAGAAATTTTGCCAACCTCCAGCTTCATATATTCTGGCATCAATATTTAATTATTTTTGCAGGCATGTGGTAGGTAAGTCCTTGCCATACAATTTCTTTTATACAGGGTATGGAATTTCTTGTGGTGATTACAAGGTGGTTCCTGAGGTGGGCTGAGAAGCTTCATTGGCTTTAAGCAGACTCCTGTTGTCTGCGTATGAGAAAAAGATGTGTAGGATCCTTTACAACAAGAAAACTCAGCTCCTGGGGGCTAAATCCCTAAGCCTCTTCCCTGGCTGCAGTTATGTACATGCTCAGCTTAACCTGTGCATGTGACTGCTGAGAAATGGGACGTTTTGGGGCTTGATGCAAGGTCTGCCAGGTGTTCAGGGCCATGTGAGAGGCTCTTAGGTGCTCCCTGCAGCCTCTGGCTGCTGGCGCAGAGGGACAGGGGTCCCAGCAGGGACCTGCCACCTCCTGGCACATGGGAGCCCGCTCTGGGTGATGCCAGTGGGCTCGGAGCCCAGGCGGGGGTTTTGGGAGCCTACGCATGCAGTGGGTGCTGGGGATGGCTGGTGCAGCCCAGCAGAAGGGGACGACCCCATCACGTTTCTGCTGCTCCCTGGCTGAGCAGCACCTGGATGTCCCGCAGCTCCCGAGGGAGCTTAAGCACCAGGTGTACACGGCCATACCTAAGTGGCAGTATCTTAATCCAGCCCCATCTGCTTGGTCAGTGGAAATGGTTCAACAATGAAGCTGGTGCTCGCTGTTTTCCCCTTAGAGAGGACCCAGCCTCAGCTTGGCCTGTTTCCTTGCAGGTTGTGTTTTCCTGAGTTGCTTGTTCTTTTAGGTGCCTGGTGTTGTTTAAAGCCTGTCCTCCTTTGCAGTTGCCCTTTCAGCTGCACTGTGGATTGGCAGTTTATTTTCCTTTGCCTTTTTTTTTTTTTTTTCCAAATGCAAGAATAAAAATCAGGGCATTTAACAGTACCCAGTTTTGTATTTATGGCAGATCTAAATGCCAGCAGAAAGAGTAGCAACACAGCCTAAAGCCATCCTCCTTCAGTGCTTCTCTTTCTGTCCTCATCCCTTCTTTTCCTGATGTCTCACTTTCTCCCCTGGCCCACCTAAGTCTCTGCCCTGTTGGTTCTTCCCCCACACGACCGAGGCTCCTGTCAAGGTCTGTGGCATTTACCTAGAGGGTCTGACTTATAAACTGATCATTACAGTTGAAAAATACCTTCAAGGTTATCAAGTCCAATCACAAACCCTTCAACATCATGCCTGTGAAACCATGTCCTTAAGTGCCTCATCTACATGTTTTTTAAACATTGCCAAGTGCCAAGGGTGACTCCATCACTTCCTTGGGCAGCTTGTTCCGATGCTTGACTAGTCTTTCTGTGTCGAAAATTTCCCTAATATCTAGCTTAAAGGCAATAGGTAACACCAAAGACACTGGCCATCCACTTCCCTGACTCCACCGAGGCTCTCTGTGACCAGGGCAACTTCACTCCCCTCTCCTTGGCCCAAACTCCTTGTTTCTTGCTGGCTTATCTCACAGACGAAGACTCAACTTTAAGTAAAGCTTTTCCCTCTAGGAGCATAAAGTTGTTGGTTTTCGGCAGCAAGCTTTCTTGGAGACAGAGGAAAACTCCAAGACTGATCCCAGACTATCAAACACGAAGCTGAAAATTGATATCAATGACTCTGTATTCCCACACCGGGAGTCGAACCCGGGCCGCCTGGGTGAAAACCAGGAATCCTCACCACTAGACCATATGGGAACCCTGAGGGTACAAGCTGGAGCAGTGCAGGATAAAACGGGTGGGAAAGCCTCAGGAAAGTGGTTGCCATGTGAGAGCCCAATCTTGCGAGCCAGGCCGAGCAGCACACACTTTGCTGCGGGCTGTTGCAGCTTCCTGGAGTCACCCTAAGGAGTTAGCCAAACAAGTAGGCAGGGAGGAAGCTGTTTCAGAGGCAGAAGGTGACATGACAGATGGTGCCAATCTGCAGGGGATGGTGGCATCCAAGGGCGCTGCTGAAAAGCAGCAAGTGGAGGAGGACTGGAGGCTCAGCTGTGGGGAAAGGCAGAGGTAAGGGCAACCAAAGGGGGCTGGGGGTGTGATATGTGGCAGAAAGGGAGGTGATGAATGAGACCCAGGCCTAGAGAGGAGAAAAAAAAGACTAAAAAGCCTGGAGGGCCCGGGAAAGGACATGATCCATATAAGTACACCGCATAAGACCCTGTAAGAGCTTGGGGGGCAGTGCTCAAATTTGCAGTGCAATTGGCAAGCGTGTACTATGGTAACTGTTAAATGTTTTCCAGATGCTGCTCATATTCTTGTCCTTCTGATAGGTGATACCTTTTTTTCCACTGCAATGGTATCCCCCTGGGTGGCAAGCTGGGGGTAAGCGCTGGGGAGATGTGGTCTGTTCCAGTTCATTCCGTATTTGCAATCTAGCTGCTGACAGAAAGTGCTGGGGCAGCTTCTCAGGCTGGCCTAATGATTTTACACTGCAAAGAACCCTTGGCCTCCCCGGCTCCAGCAGTGCCTTATTGTGTTGGTGATGAAGGGGTTCAGCCGGGAGAGGAGGGGAGCTGCAGGAGCGGGGCAGTTCCCAGCCCTGCCTTCCCGATGCTTGTGCCGCTAGGGCCACAGAAGCAGGCAGGCTGGAACTTGAAGTGAGTACATTGCTGCTGATTTATTAAAAACAAACACAAATTGCTTTTAAGCCATCTTCAGAGAGAAGTCATCAACAGAGAGTCCAATTCTTCTCCTCCTCTTAAGAAAAAAAAAAAGGCTATTGCAACACCACTTTCCTATCCTTGTAGAGCCCTTTTTGGACATTATACTCTTCAGTTTGTGAACTGGAGATCAGGGCTTGAAGATAGGTTAGGTTCAGTTGTCCCCAGCCTATCTGCAACCTGTGAGCAGAGCCGGGCCTTGAGCAGCGGTTTGCAATGCTAGCTCCAGGCTCTGATGCTTAGGCCGTGCTGCCCAGCTTGCCAAGGGAGGAACAAATTCTGTAAACTCATTCAATAATGCCCTTTTGCTTTAGACAAGGATTTAACTTTTCTCTGCAGCATCCCTCAAAATGCCTGTAGCTCAATAAATTGTGCTGTAATTAAATGGCAATTTCTGTTCCACCATACAAGCCTCCCTCATGCATCTTTATTAATAGTTTACAAATGTGGAAGCTAGGTCAACAAAAGTGCAATTTTTTTTCCCCATAATCTTCCAGCCAAGGGAGAGAGTATTTACACACATATTGCTCAGGGTACTTGAGAATATGTCTGTTTGTGGCTTTAAGTAGAGGACTGCAAATATCCAGCAGTGACTCCCTGGGTTATTTGCAGTGCTGTGCTTAGGGAATGCAGCTGTGGTAAAAGAGGACAGCACTTGGCAGACCTCATGTGTCCTGGGTGCCTTTTGTTCCTGCGAGTAGACCCCAGCAGATTCAAGGGACTACTTTTGTAAGCACCATTAAACTCAGATATGTTTCAAAATTTGCCCTGGAAAGCCTGGTAGGGACAATTCATGAATCAATTGAGTGCTTTCCTAGTGCTCTGAACAGGGTTATTGTATTTCTTTCTTTCTTTCTCTCCCTCTCTCCCCCCTCTCTCCTTCTCTCACTCTCTATTTCTCTTCCTCTGTTTCTTTCTCTCTCTTCCTCTCCCTCTCTTTCTTTCTCTCTCTCTTTTTGTTCATTCATTTACTCTTTTGTTTTCTTTTGTTCTTTCATTTTTTCTCTCCTTTTCTTCTCTCCTTTCTTCCTTTTCTTTCTTCTCTTTGACATAGATAATTGAAAAATCATCATTTTGAAATTCCCTTTTCCCCGCAAAAGGCAGTGAATAGTGATTCCAAAATGGCCCAGCTTTTTCTTTTAATCCATAATTCATCATCCTAAATTGTTGTTCACTCACTGCAACCCTGAACAAAATGTCACGGAAGCAGCATAAAGAAAAGAAATCAAGCAAAAGAAAAAGGGACAAAAGGAAATGCAGCAAACCCTGAGGGTACTTGTGAAGAGAAATAATTTAATCCAAAAGGCTCCTCATCTCCCACATACGAAGCCTGACTTGTACCATGTGTGTCATCACTTGTTAGCCAAACGTGGGGCGGCCTTATCCCGAGCTGTGCTGGGGACAGACCGTCTGCACTGAGATATGTCGGGATATTTCAGGCGCTGTGGGCCTTGTTTCCATGTGTGGATGTCTCAGTCACACAACTGCCAGCAACGCGAAGCCACGATGATGCAAGGAGGCACGTGAGGCCTACGGCAGCGATGCAGCGGGACCCTGGTGGCGCGCGCTCCCTTGCCTGCTCTGCACGCCCATGCTCCACTTCAAATTCCCAAGTGAAGAATGTGCTCAAAATTAAATTCATTTGATTTTACTGTGGAAGAGGTTCTTCCAAGTTCTTCCTAGAGGTTTGCACACAGACTTAAAGGGTGAAATAAAACATGGACAGAGTTAAGAAAGAAGCAATACAGTAGCTTTCTCCAGCCCCTTGCACCTTCACAAAAAATACTCCTGTGAGCAATCTGGCCTGGCATTGTTAAGACATTCCCCATCCCACTAATGACCAGTGTGTGACTGTAATTTTTCCAGATATTGCCAAGAGCTGCCACTGACTAAGCCTGACAGGCCTCCTCTGATCCCCATAAAGAGTTGTAACAGCCATGAAAATGCTGGGAAGCAGCCTGGTAAAATGAGACCACAAAACGTGACAGAATACAAGGGGGAGTCTTCTGGTATCTGAAAGTGATAGAAATGGTTTGTATCCAGAGTAAAATTCATCAGTGCCCCCCAACACATGGGATGTGTCACAATGCTCCAGTCATTGATAGGAATGTCAAATTAATCTGTGATTTCATGAAGATGACTTCATCTGGAATGAATTCAAAGAGTGAGTTTTGTGGATTGCAAACTAATCCGTCTTTATACCCATCAAGCTCAGGAAGTTGTAATTTGGAGCTGGCTCCTTCCATAGGCTGTGAGGTACCATCAGCTTCAGAATTAGGAGCAGATAACTTGGACGGGCCTCAGAGAGAAGGCAGGTAGCAAGCCAGGCAGACAAGAAACGATCTGAGAGCTGGAAGGAATCACATGAATATGTGCAAGTCTGATACCTGCTCCCATTGACATCAGCAGGGAATTTTACAGTCACCTGCAGGGGAAATAGTATATGGCTCACTTTGGGGGAAAACAGGTCCAAACTGAGGTCAAAATGCTCACACATGTGATTGCACTGTGATTTGAATGCTATCTGTTGTGAGCTGCTTCTGCAAGGATGTCTGAGAACATTAGATTCTGGTTGACAGGGTTCCATAAAAAGATTATAAGGTCGCCCTGACAAAACAAACAAAATGGATGAGGCAAGATGGTTAGTAAATACAGTCATTAACTATTCATCCCACTTGTCCCCTTAGGCTTGCTGCATTCGAGTTAGAGCTGTGCCTTATATACACTAGCCTAACTTAGTCTTGATTCTCCGAACAACTTCAGAAAAAAGAAGATGGTAAACATCTTCAAAGCCTTTGAACTCAACTCAGCTGTGAGAAAGAAGGATTAAGCCTTTGATCCAGCAAGGTGTTTAAACATATGTTCTTACTTTAAGCATGTAAGTGGTCCCACTGATTTATATAAAGAATTCTGCCAAGCGCAGATTCTGGACACGGCGTGGTGATCACATAGGCTGAGCTTTTGGCATGGGAAGCCCTATGACCATCCTGAGGAAACTCATGTGCTTGGCTGGGTTGCAGCTGAAAAGAGATTCTTCAGGAGGTAGATGGGATTGCAGCGTGGCCAGGACTAAAATACAATATTTCCCAGATCCTTGCTCTGGCTCACTCAACACTTCTGTCTGAAGTGTTAAACAGTGCTCAACTATTTGTAGTTTTGGAATAAGCCACAGTGGCCGGAGAGTCTTGCAGAAAAAAACAAACTTTCACTCAACATTTTGGCACTTAGAGTTCTGGCCATCACAGACACGGAAAAGAAAAGATGCAGCCAAAAGGTTTAAAGTCTTGGATAGACAATATTGTAAAAGTTTGATTTTAATCAGGGAGGGGAGTTTCGGGAAGCAAAGAGGAAACAACAATTCAGGTCTAATTGTACTCCTTCTGGCAAAATAGCACCCCATGCATGAGATCACTAACACGGCTTTGCTCCAAGCTGATAACAGAAGTGCCTGGTGTGTATGCCTTGCTCACACGCTCAGATAAACCAGTTCCCAGATCAGAGGTTAAAGGGGAGTTTTCCCTCAGATCAGATGTACTGACTTGGATTGCTAAGGGGCTCCAGGAGGCAACTCCGGGCTGGGCTGCATGTGGCCTGTGTCGCTGAGGCGCGCGGGCAGCTGGAGCGCGCGGCGCAGAGCCGCCCTGCAGGCCGCGCGGCCGGGCAGGCGCGGAGCTCGCGGCCGTCCCGCCTGCTATTCCACTTCACTGCGCCTGGCCCGGCTCTTTACAACTTGTTTATACCGTAGTAATCCGGAATGCTTCACGTGACACATCCCTGGCCAATTCCACTGATTTACGCTGCTCGAGGGCTTGGCCTGTATTTTCCAAAGGATCTTCCAAACTTTGCTAATGAAAAATACCAGAGTGGTCCCATCAGCAGAGGATTGGGTCAACAGTGCCTGGGGCTGGGCAATGGGAGAGCCCTTATCCCGATCCCCCGGGAAGCCCCAGCACAGGCTCCTGCAGGCGGCGGCATGGGGGTGTCTGCTGCGTCTCGCAGCCCCTGCCCGGCTGCCTGCAAAGGACCTGGATGCTGCAGCAAACGCCGCTCCAAGCCCTCCGAGGGCACCAGGCTTTGAAAGCCTTGATGTCCGCTAACCCTTTCTGCTCAAAAAGCACCCTGGGGTGGTGCCTGCGCCAGTGAGACACGCTCTCCTGCCTGCAAAACCCATTTCCCCCAAGCAGGATGAAATTACAGCTGTAAGGACTTGACTTCTGCACCTTCCGCTGCAGCACGACTCCAAAGCCAAGTGCTGCTCTTGCCAGCACCTACTGGGGAGGAAGGATTTGGCAGGAGACAGGAAGCAGGAGACAGACTGACAACGAGGGACGAGCCTGCTGCCCTCGTGGAGCCTTGAACCCACCTCGAACTGGCAAAGGAAGCGCCCCACGAGGTCGGCCCTCCTTGTTCCCTCATGGGACCATGACAGATCGCAGCTATGAGGCCTTGCCGCCCTGCTGCTGGGCTACACAGGCTCCTGGAGCACAGGTTTCCTGCAGGCCACCATCCATGTTCCTCCGAGCAAGGACCAGGCAGCTCAGTGACGACTGGTGTCCAGGTGGGAGAAATTCGTTGCCTCTGTGTTTATGGATCAGTGGAGAAAGAGTGTATGAGAGAGAAGTGCTGATGAGAAGACCACGCAGAAGATAAACCAGGTTGTTTGTCAGCATTTCAAAGTCTGTGTACACCAGATTACTAGTCTCTAAACAAGTCTTACTGCCTTTTTTTTTTGTCTTCCTTTTGTAGGATTGCAAAACTCATCTTCAAAGAGACTTTTTTTTAATTGTTTCTAAATACAGCACAAGTTATATGCATTTTGGGGGGTGATCTGAAGAAAAAAAACAACAAATAACATCCTTCCCCTCTCTATCACATGTCTAAGATTTTTAATTTTTTCTCTTTTCTTTGTTCTTCCCTCAGGGCTCAGACACATGATAGAGCTACTGGGGATTCTTGAACTGCTATGCTAACTTAATAGTCAATCCAGGCCCAAGAAGAGCCTGGTCGTCCTTTGTTCAGGGCAAAAGGCCATCTTTTTTGTTTCAGAGAAAGGTGAGCATGGCTGGGAGTCTGAATCATGAACATTACCTTCCAACAGTGAGTTTTGGTCCTAACCTCACTGCTCTGTTAAGAGTTTGTATTGTGGGTTTTCACCTGGAATTCATTTTAATGATGACCTCATGCAAGCTTTGGCAAGAAAAGAACTTAAGCTGGAACAACAACAGGACAGTATCACTGGCTGTGATTATTTGTTTTGTTATTTTGTTTTCGGAGATCCTTAAGTTTTCTTCTGGGGCCACAACCCTCAATAAAGTCCCCTTGCCAGTGGTGCCGTGGCTGGAGTGTGGGCAGTGCATGGGGCTGGCACAACGCATCCCTAGGCAGGCACAAACCCACGCTGAAAAAGCCCCAAGTGTTAGGAGCAGGGAACACCTTGGCAAAAAGCTGCCTGCGTGCGCAGCCTGCTAACTAGTAGAGAAGAGCTTTTCAAAACCCTTCGCCACGTCGTTGCTTATTGGCTGCTGAGCAAGTATCTGCCCCCTGCATCCTCCTAAAAGCAATGGGAAGAGCGGAGAGGGGAATGTGATCGTCCAGGCCCCGCTTGGCACAGGCCCCTGGCCTGACTCAGGAGCCGATGTCCAGACTGGCACATCCCTGAAGGTCATGGGAGCTCTGCATTGTTGTGCCTCAGCCCAGGCCTCGCTCTGAACCTGGAGGGTGGTTGTCCATAGGCCTCAATGGGTCCAGCATTCGCTCCCACAGACCATGGCCACCACTGAGCAGCTGCATCACGTGGTGGAAGAGGTTCAGACTGGTCTCAAGGGAGCTCCCAAGGTGGAACAAATGCCTAGATCCAATGTCTGTTTGTTAGGTGCAGCTGATTTTGGTGAGAGGATTTTCCATGTGAGGTTGACAAGGGTTCTTTAATGAGTATCATCAGACTCAGGTAACATTGCATTTCCATGTAGGGTTGCCTAACTCTCTTGCTGTGCTTTCAAGCTGAACATATGTTTTCAATTATTAACATGATTAATGGGAATGTGGTGACTTGAATCCCAATGAGCTCTATCTTGCTATCACATGCACAACCCTGCAATAGAGGTAGTGTTTTTTAGCAGGTTTGAAACCCCTTAATTAGACACTTCATTGTATAAAGCCCCTGGGTTGCCCCTTCTTGGGCACCACAGTGCACACAGAAGCCTTGGAGCCACTATGGCTCCTGCCCTGTGTCTCCAGGCATGTGGGGTGTGAAAATCATCATCCCGGAGCCAATTCCACGCTGTACTGCACCCTCTTGGCATGGGTTTTGGTCATGAGTCTCGTAAGGGTTCAGTAATATGAAGCCAGCCTCCTGCCATCTTCATCTGGGAAAAGCTCCAGGAGTCATAAATCTCCACTTCAGCTGGGAATCTCCAATTCTGTATGAACTCTAATCCTCCTTTCGCATTCTTAGTGGGCAGATTTTCCTAAGGCAAGCATCCTTTCTACTCTGCCGCATGTCTTTGGGAAAGGAATATAGTTCAGCATTTGGAACAAGAAAAATAAATTCGGAAATCCTTTTAGTTCCTCTCCAGCTGCCAAACTAAGAAATTATCTCTTGGACCTTTTCCTTGGTATCAGTTATATCCTGGCCTAATTCCTTCTGACATAAATCTATGTCACCCACCCGTAATGTACAGGATGAGTGCATTTACTGAGGGTCCAAAGTAGAAATGGAGGAATATGCTCCTTCAGAGCAACAGAAACAAAGCACTGCCATGAACACTGGGAGTAATGAAGCCAGTATTCCCATCAATTGAACGAAAGTTCCTATATAAGCTTTCCTAGGGATGCTGCAGTTTTAAATTTGCCACCTCTTGCAAATTCCCTGGCTTCAAGTGAGTGTTTGTTCATGTTACAGCCTTTATCTCTGCCATGGTACTGATAGGGGCTGTCTCCTCTGTCTGGATGCCTGTTTTCATGGATTCTGTAAGGAATTAATTATCTCCAATTATGTCTGGAGCTGCTAAAAAGCTTTGGTGTTACAAAGAGAGAACAAGCAGGCAGAAGGACACATGGAGGATAATTTCATTAATCATTATTTCCATGGGAAATATAACTAAAAATTGCTATGCAGTGCAAGTGCAGACAGTTTTTGCAGTGTCAGCAGCATGTGCACATGTGTGCATGCAGATAGACATAAAATAGAGCTGTGCAACTAAACCTGCTTGTTAGTTTTGAAATATTCTGTGCATATGTACATCTCTGAATTTACACACCAACATATAAATGATGTGTCCGTGTCTGTCTATATGTATATATGTGTTCATTGCCAAAAGAGGCTGTGGAGTTTCCTTCTCTGGAGATCTTCAAAACCCTCTTGGACGCAGCTCTGTGCCACATGCTCTAGGTGATCCTGTGTATGCAGAGGGGTTGGACTAGATGATCTCCAAAGATCCCTTCCAACCTTATGGATTCTATGATTCTAAAATTTATCTGTCTAAGCAAGCTATATACATTAGATAAAGTATGTAACATTGCCAAAATGGGCTGGTATAAGTTTTTTTGACATATTGTACTTCAGCCATACACTTTTTCTTTTCAGATTTAGCAAAATCTAACCAATAGAGTAGTTATTAGGATTCCTAAATTCACTGACTGAAAGCAGCAGGAGTGTGTGTGGGAGAGGGGAGTGTGTGTGTTTTATAGGTGATGTGCAGTCATACAAAGGTTGGATTCACTAAGGTGAGAGATGCTCACAGGAGGCAGGAGCATGAAGCCATTCCAAGGAAGTACCTATTGCTACAACCATGGATATTCTGGGGCAGCCTGCTTATTTCTGCTGGCAATTTTGCTGTTAGTAAGCACAAAAAATCTTGCTGAAAGAGTAACCAGAACTGGTTACAGTCAGTATATATACAATATATATAGTCAGTTACAGCCAGTATATAGCTGGCATCGGTACAAATCAGAACTATCTTGGTGATGAACTATGAGTCCCCTGTAAAACTCTCCTAATTGAATATACACTCAGTGCTGTTTTACTTGGGTGAGCCGAAGTGGAGGAGTGTGGAGTGTTCCCAGTTAACTAATGGCATGTTAGTAAAAGCTGTGGAATAGGCTCAAGGCAGTCGTTGCTATGGGTGTGTGATCACAGAGGAGTTGCTGTCAAACAGTAACAATTTTGGTAATTGCCAAGCCTGGTGAGAGGCAGCAATCCTCTATATGCCATTACCCATCCTCTGAGAGGTCCAGTTCTGCTGAAGAAGCACTTTTAGAAAAATACTCTACATTTAAAGTGAGTAGAGGTCTGAGGAAATCTCAATGTTCTTGTGCCACCAGCACTCAGCGCGACAAACTTCTGGGAGCCTATGGAAAAGGGAAAGCAGAGGGCAACGTGCTCTTGTGTTGGGAGCATGGGTAGGAGGAAAAAAGTGAAGGTGCTGTGTTTTGATTGAGGCAAGGTGGGCCCGTCTGTGGGACCTCACATCAAAGCAAGATGCTGTTCGAGCAGGAGCCTCTTGCAGGCTGTGAGCCTTGTTTGACACAACTCTTTGCTGGCAGCAGCCAGAATAACAAGGTTAGGAGAAGTCCTGGGATTTCAGCTGGGAAAGAGAAGAGCTAAGGGCTTTTCGGTATCTCTGGCTGTGGCCACGTTCTCCCTGCTCACTGTGCTGTGCTCCAGGAGCACTTTTACCCCCTCTCTGGCCTACCCGGCTGCCCACCCTCAGGGGACGGAGCCCTGGTGTCCCCACGTGTTTGCTGCGGTGGGGCCTGCCCAAGCAGCTGCCTCCCTGCCGCGTGTCTCCTGGTTTATTAAGGTTTACAAACCTCAGCACCCTGGCTGTTAGCAGAGCCGGTGAGCAGCCTGCTCGGCTGCGGCTGCTGCAGCACCGTCCGCAGGGGCGCCGGCAGCTCTGTCTGCCATTGGGCTGGCAGCTCCTTTGTGGGCAAACTTCCAAAAGCCTCTGTGCCTTATTTTTTTTGCCAAATACTTGACTTCCACTCTCAGCATGAGATGAATTCAATTTGACTTCTCTTTTACGGGTGCAGAAAACCAAGTCCTTGAGATCTCCGAAGTGCAAGGAGAGAGGAGTGTTGCAAAGCTGTCAGAGGAAGCACCCACCAGGCTAGAAATGGCAAACTGAGTGTGAAGGCCACTTCCAAAGTGAAAGACATACATCTCCTGTATGCCCCTGTTTCAATAGGCCTTAAATGTGACTGAGATAAAACCTATCTTCCATTCCTAGGGTGGATGGAGAGATACTAAACTTCCAGAAGCACTGGGGACCAATGATACTGAGCCAAACTTGAGGCATCACCACAGAGTACTTCCTAAAAGCCCTACGAAAACCCTCATGCCCATGCAAGAGGAGGCATTTGGTGGCTTCTGCAGAGGAGAAAGAGCCAGCAACCCAGAGGCGCTCACATGCCCTGCCATGTCCCATGCCCAGAGCACCTCTCTTCAGCTGAAGTCAATGCCATGAACAAAACCACACTTTTCCTTCCACATTTTTTCCAAGTGCAGTCAATTTTAGATATTTTTAATAAGGGAAGTTTACTTTGCTGCCTCATTTTGCAGGTTTTAATTTGTGAGCAATACTAAAACCTCTTGATTAGAATGTTTGGGACCTACTTCTTTATTGACAAGTCACTACAGCCTACTACTTACTACAGTGAGTAGTGCTCTGGTGAATCCCAGTGTAGACATAAGGACTAGAAAGCGTAAAGAAAACCTCAAGTTCAGTTCTGAAAGAACCATGTGGATTTGGCTAAAACATACCGATGTACAGCTGACAGTACTGTGTTTGGATTTGAGACAGAGTGACACCGAGAATACAACAAGATGCTGAGACAGCAATATCTATTACTCTTCCCACTAGTATTTGTATATATCAAAAAGTACCTAATACATATAGAATTAGCAGAGTAGTAGAAGAATGGCACAAAAATACCAGTATTTCTCTTGGAAGCTTCAGAACATTTCAGGACCTGTGTCATAGGTTTTCTACAGTTTATTTTAAATTATCTTTTTTTGAGAGATCCATTTGAATTAAACAAAAACAAATCAGAAGCTGCTCATCACTGGATGGAACTAGCAAGTGTTTGGTAACTCTCTTTGCAGCCTCCATCAGGTGTGTGTTACCTGCCTCCCTCTGGGTTTGATGCATAGAAGGTAAAAGCTGTTGCAAATATGGTGGAATTCAATTTGTGGAAAAAAATTTACTCAGAAAATGATGGATTTTGTGGAAGACACTCAAAGTAATCCTGAATTGCAGTCAGACTTGTTAAGACAAAGATTTTAAATACTTTGTGTTTGTGGTTATAAAATTGAAAGTCTGGGGAAATCCAGCTTCTGTTTACCTATATTTCAGGGGAAATCTTTCTGTTTTTGTTAATGGGTAATGTAAGTTGAGACATAAGCATATTGTTTGATTTCCACTAAAACAAAATATTTAAAAATGTGTTTTGAGGGTCATTGATTTGTTCACCTCTAATTCATCCTAGTTCACTTTGATATGAGCCTGGAGCTTTATTGTTTTTTCCTGTATTTTCCCCCACATTGCACCCCACACTGAAAACTCACATATTACAGATATATTCTGGGTGCAGCTTTCTTTTCATTATCTTTCAGAAGAGAAAGATCTTATGTGGTCCTCACATAAGTGCCATTCACCCAGGAAAACTCCCGAAGAAGGAGGAGTCCCCTCTGATGGGTGGATTTTGTGGAACATCCTCTCTGCTGGCTCCTGGGCTCTTTGGGAAGAGCTGGATCACAGCACATTGCTTTTACATTGCCTTTTTTTTTTCTTTTTTTACTCTTTATTATGGACAGAATAAACTTCTCCAGCTCATTCAGAGAAATACCACTTTATCCTCTGCAAATCTCACTTCAACTGTGAAGTGCACACTCAGTCATTCTAAGTAAATAGTCATTAGATGCTAATAACATTGTTCAGTTTTTCCTAGTTGTATCTTCTAAGGAATAAATTGTGCTGCTTGTGCGCACACCTGGTCCATGCACAAATGTCTGATAGTTTCTAATCCTTCTAATCCTTTCTCCATCCTTTCTTCGGGCCTCTCTGCTGGAACTTGGTGATATGGCTTAAACTTGATTTAAATACATTTGCTTTAGAGACTCTTTTTTCCATATGCTTGTATAACCACATGATGCTTGTCTGGCTACAGTATTAATAACCATTGCATGACATTTTACTGTCACAACAGCAGGGACATGCTTCAGTTGTTCTATTCCACTCTGACTGAATTCAGTGGGAAATCTGCCCTTATCTGTGGCAGGAGCAAGTGTGAGCCCATTACAATTACAAGCCACCAACACCCCCCTTCAAAGCGTACACTAAAGGGCCCAGATGTCCTGCAGCCCAGAGCAGGGCCGGGCTGCCCTGCTGAATTTTGGGGGGCTTCTTGTGCTTCACGTTGCCCTGGCCGCAGCCAGGGACTGGGAGCTGAGCTAGGGGATGCAGCGCTACCTGCTCCAGCACAGCAGTGTTTCTGGTGGGTCTCCAGTGTTATCCAGAAGTATCTGAATGTGAACAGCTGAGAACTCTATGGACAGCACATTGCTTTCCATGCAAGATGCTGCTTTGCAATATGAGTTGTAGTTAACACCAGCTTGAACTAGCTGGCGTTCATGTGCTTGTCCCTGGCCCTGAATTATTCATCTATCACTCATTGCAGAGCACTTTATTACTGCAGCTTATTCTTTTGTAACTTGCATTCATCCTCAGAAGAATAGTACGGTTGCACTGGATAATCTCTCATGTCAGTATCCAGTGACTAGAACCCCTGGCTTCACTGTGGTGCTTTGGAACAACACGCAAGGAAGGACATTTGCTGAGATAGATGTTGTTCCATCAACATACGTTTTTCTGCTGGCTGTGCTCATCCAGCCTTCTAAGTTCCCCCCAGTCCTCTCCCACAAATAACAAGCGATGCACCACAGACAGGTCTGGCACGCCGACGGGATACAAAGGCTGTATCCTGATGTCACCCTATCAAAAAGAAGAATCCAGGTAACTTTAACACTTCCATTGTTATTCCTGGACAACGTCTGCATGATTTATGGACCTGCAGTATAACTTGCATTATAATTTATAGACCATTTGACCTATCATGGTCTCTGATTATTGTTTTTTTACCAGCTAGAACAATTTGTAATGCGTTGCCTTAATTCCCGTTTTCTTATTTACTTCAGTTCAAGCTTGCAGTGGAAATACGTTTCTCTACTGCAAGCAATGTGCCATATCCAAGGGAATAGCACCGGCACGTCGCTGCTCTGTATCCTTTTGCCTACACTTCCAGTTCTGCCATGGCTATTTATTTGCTGAGCGCTGCCAGTGAGCTGGGTTTTGTGCACCGTGTGGGAGAGGAGCACGCTAAGCTGCTGCGCTGGCCCAGCCAGGCTCGCGCGCTCCCCTCCTCGAGGGCTTCCCATCAAAGGGTTTCGTGCAGCTCTGGGAGCCGCGTTCGCTCTCCTTTGCTTCACTGGGGAGCTGAGCAGCCGAGCGCCTTGGGGACCAGCTGTGTGCAGCAAGCGGCACGGAAATCGGCTTTCGGGAAACCCGGGACCTCATTTCTAAATCTCACAGGCCTGCTTTATTTTTTCTCATTTCTTTTTACCTCCATCTTGTGCACTGAAAAGGAGTTGGGTCTCATCAGAAGAAAATACTGCTATTTTTTTGACCGCTCTTGCCATTTTTTTTTCTTTTGACCACAAAAGCACAATTCCCATCGATATGAGCAGCGTATTATCAGGCCGTTTGGCGATGAAAGCTATTACAGGACAAAAGGCACCATTCAACATCGTTGTCCCTGGCGGTGGCACTGCATCTTGCTCACCAAGGGACTCTGGAAGGCCCCGTTTGCCTGGGAGGGGATTATCTCCTTGTGGGCTCTGCAGGGAGGAGCCGCAAGGCTGCGCTCAGAGGCCACATAGCAAGCTGGGGGCTGAGAAGTGCTGGGACATTGGCAGCAAGGGACCTGCCAGGGACGTTGATGGCTCCCTCCGCTGTTGTTTCCAGGCCCCAGGAGAGCGTCCAGTGCATTCCACATGGGATGGGCTCCAGCAACGTTTCTTTGGAGCCCTTAGCTCCTTGCCATGTGTCCTACAGCCACACGACTGTCCAGAGGTGGGATTACAGCTCACTTGAGCTCTGGTTGTCGCAGCAGGGAGCTGCGCTAGAGCCAAGTCCCAAATATTCCCAAGGATCCTTGGCAGACTTTGCAGCCCCGGCTAGACCCTGCACATAGCTATGACCCAACTGCTGATGCAGCCCTACAGAGCTACTGTAAACCCAGGTGTTACATTGGCTGCAATTGCTACTGCCTCGCAGGGTGCCCACGGCTGGTGGGTACGCTAAAGAAGCTCAGCCCAAATGGAGAAACTAAGGAAATAAATAAATAAATAGAATGGTAAATGGCTAAGGAAACATGTCCCTAAGTGTAGCAGGAAAAGTAAGTAGAAGGAAGGATAGATTAGACCCAGGGGCAGAAAAAAAGAGCAGACAAAAGAGAATTTTATTGGCGGTCAGTTTGAGGGAGGGGAGAGTTGCGAGTGGCATTGCAAAAAGGAAGAGGAAAAATAAAAAAAAAGAAACACTAAAGGAAAAAGAAACATGTTGAAAGACGACATATGAATGGATGGAAAGAAACATGCAGACCCAAATTTACTGTCCTTACCCGCTTTGAACAACATTTTTTTGTTCTGTAAGGATAAGCCACTGAATCCAGGGGATGCTCTGGAGAGCAAAGGGCCTCTCTCTGTGAGAGGAATGATCGGACTCTGGCAGGAGGGTGAGGTAGGCAGAGAATTGGATGGCTGAGAAAGTGCACGAGAAAAATCGATCCTGCTATTTAACAGAAAGGCTGATGCCACAAGGTTAGGGAAACAAATGTTGATTTTCCACTTTCTACAGGGCAGGATGCTGAGGAGCAGACAAGGACAGGGTGATGGCGGTGGTGAATGGTGTGTGCGAGGCCCCTGCATCCTGGTTCAGCTGGGAATCTTCCTCTTCAAAACTTTTTGTGAGCTTTTCTGAGGTGGCCAGAAACCACCCGAGTGCATCTGCGCACAGATTCCTCTTGGTGCACACAGATGTCTCCGAAACCCAACAACTTTTTATGAGCAAGTTAGCCCTCCACCAGAAGCCTCCTTATCCTTAAGATCTTTTTTTTTTTTTGAACTAAAATGAACTTCTTTAGATACAGGCAATTCTACCTTTTTTTTTTCTGATTCGTTCCGAGAAAGAAAAATTGCTTATAGAAAAGCTTCAACATTTCTCTTCACGACTGCTTCTCACAGCCTGGGCTGTGTGTTGGGAGGATATCCCTCACCAGTAACAGCAGCGCTGCAGGGAGATGCAAGGGAGATCTCCAGCTGTTCACATGCACCAGCCTCGCTCCTGAGGCTGCCATCCGGATCTACCTGCCGTGCTAATTGCCTTGCTGGGATTTTCTGGGCTGCAAACAAAAGCATTTGTAAGAAACACTCCTAAGTAAGGCCTGTGTGGTGCTCCATCTCCTGCAGCTAAGCGGGTCCTTGTGTGCCTTGGCACTGCACCACCGCCAGCAGCACCTCACAGAGCTCACAGGGAGGCAGGCACAGCAGCTCGCCTTGTTCCCCACTCCTCACCACCAGGATAGGGAGCAGGAGACGGTGGCATCATCATTTCCTTGCTGCACAGGCTCTCTTGTGACTTTAGGCCAAGACTTGGGTAGAAGTGGGATGATACTGGGGTGTCCTCACCACTCCAGTGGGAGAAGGTCCCCTCTTCTTCAGCTGCTTGGGATGGATCCTGGTGGAGGCAGCTTTGATGATGAGTATGGTCCTGTCTTGTGCAACAAATGCGTTAATCCAGGCAAAAGAGAACAGGAAGGTGTCTCATCCTCAATTCATGTACTGACAAAGTTCATGAATCACTGAAGTGATTAAAAGGCACCCACAGCTAGGCTTCAGCTCTGGGCTTCTGCAAATAAAAAGGAATTTGATGGAGCTCTTGAGAAGATTTGTGGCAATGGTCTAATTATAAAAATATAGGGGGAGATGAAAACACTGAGATCATTTCCCCGTTCCAAGTGGAAGCAAATCCACCTGCAGCACTGTCTGATCTCTTCAGTAAGACTAGCTCCTAAAATCTGCCACTAGCATAGAGCTTCCGTTCTCCCTGAGAGAATTATTAGCCAGCCTTGCATTTTCCTCCAGCATATAAATAAATCTGCCTTTCTGCAGGATCTAATTGATTCTTTCTGGAAAACTGGGCAAAGAGAATAAATGATCATAGACCCTTTTGGACAGTCTTTCACATACTGGAAAACTATTATCTCCCTTAAGAGCTTCTAGAGCAACCAAACTAATTGCTTGAGCCATTTCTCTAATGGGTTACATTCTCTAAATACCTTATTTTCTTGTTGTTCTTCTTTTGGTCACCTAGAATTGGATCCAATATACCAACTGGGTCTTCACTAGAGCCTCACAGAACAGCATAATTTCCCCTTGCAAAGGGTACTCCTGTTATAACACATCCCAGGATGAGATTTCCCTTTCATTAGATTCATCTTCTCTGTACATATTTGCTTTGAGTCCTACTGTAACTCCCAGATCCTTTTATTTCACCTTTCTTCCACCTCTTTTGTGATTCCTCATTTTGTATTTTGCATTTGATCTTTCATATCTTCATGTAGAGCTTTGTACATGTTGTTACTAAATTCCATCTTGCTGATTTTTGACTATTTCTCCAATGTATTAAGATCATTTTGAATTCTAATCCTATCCCCTGAAGTGCTTGCATCCACTCCCACCTTGGTGTCATCTGCAAATTTTATAAGTGTACTCCCCACTCCATCATCTCTGAGGATGGCAGGAGGATACTGTGCTAGATAATGAAACATTCTTTTCAAACCTTGCAAAGATAAATAGTGAGTTAAGCTTTGATAAAGAACACTGCAGGACGAAAAAGGTGTGAACATAGCTTGACTGTAGGATTTTGCAATCATTGCTTGTATGAATAGCTGATTTCTGCCACAAACCTGAATATAGATTGGAAAAATGCAATCCTAATTTTTTGAGGGGACTTTCTTCCCCATCAGTCTAACTACAAATGAAAAAGCACATTGGTAAACCCCACTATAAACAAATCCATATTGTATAGCAGTAGTTAGCAGAAGAAAGTTTAGTATTCAGGGAACGTACAGTACTAAAATACTTGTCAGTGTTGCAGTATTTTGACATATAAGTGGGACACATCTGAAACCTTATCTTTGCCTTCCATTGCCTAGTGCACAGAATTGGCACAGTGACAGAATTCATCTTGCTCAGGAGTCAGGATGTCACAAGAGCCATGTCTAGCAAGAAAAAAAAAGAAAAGAAAAAAGGCAACACCTAGTCTTACAGCCCTGGGTAGGCAAGCGCAGAATCCATACCTTTGACAAGGCTGGGATATTTTTATCTGAACTCAAACATGCACAATTTGTAAACTTGCACTCTGCATAGATGTCAGGAAGCATCGGATGAAAATACTTTCATTAGTCTTTGGGATGTTGCCAGTTCTTTCAAATTGTTGTCATCCTTGCCACTGCCTGTATGATTTTTCTATCTGTGTAATCAATCGACAAAATATATTTTTGTCTCCTGGTGGTACTTGCCGTGCTTTTCCTTGATGCTGTTTTTCCTGTGTAAGGTTCTTTTCATACCTAGAGTTAACTGGAATGATGAGCTGAAAATGCAACATATTTCATTTGCTTTTTCCTCTGTTTGCCTTCAGTGAATGCGATGGTGCTGGACGCCACCAGGACAGCCTCTGTAGTAGTGCTGCCTTTGTTTTGACACAGCAGGCAGCTGATGGGCCCAGCCCTTGCTGAGGCTCCCGTACCGGGCTGCACCTCCGCTCGTGAGGACGGGAGCTGCAGCCTCCCTCAGCGGCAGGCCCGGTGACGCCTCCCTCAGCGGCAGGCCCGGTGACGCCTGGCAGCGCGGGCAGCTGCTCCATGTGCACACACGGATGGCGCGGCCTGTCGCAGGCACCGATCCACTATGAGCGGCCTGAGACCAGGCCACGTCCCACACAGCTACTGGTGACTGAACATCCCGGCCGCTGCCCTCGGAAGGAGGTTTTAAGCGAGGTCTTGCTCCGTGCGCTGTTCCACATGGCCCAAGGCTGCCAGCTCTCCCTGCAGAAGTATGGAGAGTCTGGCTGCAGTGGGACCACTCTGGATGTCTCTGGACTTTGCTGAAAGAAGCAGGGGAAGATCTTGGCAAGCAGAGTTGAGTGGGAAGGTGGTTACTGTTACACACTGAAAAGAGGCCTGGACCCCACTGACTCACCTGTCTGATTTTCTCTGCCCTAGATAATGTCACCTTCCATGGGAAGTAGAGAATAAAAGCACAGCCCTGGTAGGGTTTTCTTCTCTAGAATAAATGCAAAGTCTAAAAAGAGAAACTCCTTCAGCTGGTTAGTCTCAAACATAGCTGTTTGTGACGTGTTCAGATGTGAGCCTTTGCTCTGCATTTCTTTGGATGGCAGAGGCCTGCTGACCCACGCTCAAGCACGTGGCAGGGACCACCTTAGGGAGGCACCAGGACCTGCCTACTTGGGTGTGAGCGTAGAGAGTCCTGCCAAAATTCATCCAGCTCCTGGGGACCTTTTATTTCAAGTCTTTTTCCTGTATGGCATTGCAGCCCAGTTTTTATGAATGTAAAGAATGACATGTGCAAAGTGACCCTGGTATGTACCCCAGATCTGAGCTGCTTCAGGTCTTTCAAACACAAACTTCTCAAATATTTTTCCCTCTGTTTTCATGAGTAATAATGTGAGCTCATGGCTGATCAAATTCAGCAGTAAAGCACCAGTGGGATCCTGAGCTAATTTGGTGTCCCATCAATTTCTTAGATATAGCTACATAATAGCTCAGTGAGGAGAAAAAAACCAGCTCTCTTGGGTGTATTGGGCCCTGCTGATGTTTTCTTGGCTTTTAGAACAGAAAACCTAACTAAAATAATAATCTTATGAGCTGCCTCATTTTCCTGTTTATCACTGTTACTCAAGCACATGGTATGCCTGAAGGTAACCTAGCCAAGAAAGCAGTGTAGACAAACTAATAGCAAGAAAATGCTATGGAGAGCCAGCACGGAGCATCATGATCTTACTGAGGGAAACTCCAGCTGCTGGCTAAAGTGTTTTTATGAAGTCACATTCTAGAGAACATGTAAGTGCAGCAAGAAAATGCATTGTCCTTCATCAGGTTTGAAAGGACTATGTCTGCCAGAGAGAAAGACAAAATTTGGGAAGCTAATACATTGAAAGGAGAGTGAGAAAGTGTAAGATTAAAGCTCACAGAGGTACTTTAGAGGCTGATGCTTGCAGCCAAAGTCTTGTCAGAAAGCAGGGAAAACCACTTCACCCAACACTGAGGATACTCTGTTTGTTCCAGCTGAAGTCTTGCCCCAGGGGCTCATTGGAGCCTAGGGCAGCTCTAGCAGCAGAGGGAGGTGTTTCTTGAGCACGAGGTTTCTCTGCAGCTCGTTGGTGTTTGCCTGGTGCACGTGCTGGGACACAGCCCTCCCGCTCTGGGGATCCCATGTTTCCGATGGCTTCTGAGACGAGGCTCTGCCAGGGCTGTGCCGGTGAAGGGAAGCCTTTCTGCTGGTGCTCTGCATGGGGCCTGACTGCTGAGGTCAGTATTGTGTGTGCACATTTGTCTCAGGGCTGTCATACTGTAGCTCTGTGGGTACATCAGTATCCCTAGGCAAGTATTTAGTGAGCTCTTCTGTAACAAGGACATGCAGAGAGCCTCTGCTAAAAGTTTTGTATTGTGCAATGCAGCCAAAGATGTTGGTTCCTACAAGATTGTTCTGGGACATCCAAGAAGTGGCCAAGATTCGGATGCAATATAATTGTAAAATAAGTATGTAGTAGAAGTACTGCCTCCAAAGTTGGGATAGCAGAAGCAGCATTTTCCTTGTGGAAAAAGCTCCTCTGAAGAAAGCTTTTCCTGCCTTGTGGCAGCTTTGCCTCCTCGCGCAGTGACGGGAGGAGGCCGCAGTGCCAAGGCACGTCTCACACTGGCCCTTCCTGCAACAACCAGTCTGTGCCAGCACGTACCCCGCAGTGGGCACAGCCCCTCCTTTCCCATTTTCCTGCCTTGCCTGGCCTTGCCTTTCCTGTCGCCTCCAGCACGCTGCAGCCCTTGCAGCTGGCAGTGAGCATTGCCTGCACAGTCTCCCACAGGGGCAGTTTTCAGGACTGCTCCATCTGCAGGGTCCTTAAAAGTGCAGCTTCTGTGCAAACGCCTTTTTGTCTTCTTCATTGTATATTAACACCATTCAGTGTGGAAAGGGCTGTATAGGAAACAGGATTCTTTACTTACATTGCTTTTACCTTGTTGCAGTGGCATTGTCTTCTACAGTGTTACTCTTAATTCACACCAGTGCAATCAGACAAAGCATCTCTCCTTTGTAACTGTAGAAGGACTGACCTTGCCGGGGCATTTCCAATGGCCAAAGTGTTATTTCAATAGGGAAAAGCTCATTCACACCTGTGCGAACTGGAAAAATACAATTTAAAAGTGAGGCTGTTATTTGATCACCTCTCTACAACATGCATGTCTTTCAGTGCAGAAACCATTTTGAAATCTAGAGCAAACAGTGAATGATCCTTTGGCAGAACGAGGTAGGGAAAAGGATGTTAACCTCCCTTCACAAACACGCAGGCCTTCAACTTGCAGAAACATGACAGAAAGTTCTTTTATTTACCGTTCACCTGCTTGGAAGAAAACACTTGCTATTCTATCTGAAACTCTTGAAAGAACAAAGGGCAAGGAAAATACATGGATTTTTCTGTGTAATCGCAGTTTCTCTTTCAAATTATTTTGTTTGTGAGTCCAAGTTCACTGTAGTTCAGCAGTGTAACACAGAGCATGGGGATCTGGCTACTCCAGCTGGGGATGGATCACTGTAAAGGTGATTTCTCCTCATTTGTTGATTTTGGCCCCATCTTTAGAAACAGAATCTTTTGTGATTGCAACAGACAACAGTAAAGCCAAGACAATAAAGCCAAAGGAGAACCCAAAATAAGCACATGGGCTCCAAATAGGGTCACTTTACATCCCCTGTGGTATATGAGCCTATTTGTTGTCCATTCCAAAGTACTGAAAGGTTAAATCCGAGAGAAATCAACATGTGCCTTCTAAAGGATATGTGAACTGAAATAGTTTTAGGCATCTGCTTTCCTTCTTACATGAAGTATGCTCTTGAATATGATGTAAAGGAACTGTGTAATTTATGATTGTGGGATCTAACACAAAACATCAAGTTTTGCAAACTGGCAAAAAATGAAACAAACAGGACAACACAGTGTGTTTTTTGATAATACATCTATGAATTAAAAAAACCAATAACATGATGTGAAAAGACCACTTTAGTTGCCCCGTGCCAAATACTCCTCAGCAATGTTGAGGAGCCGGCTCCGCAGTGCTGCTGTAAGTAAGTTGCTCACTGGGTTTACTCGTTAGGCACTGCTGGGAAGCAGTAAGTGCCCGTGGGGCCGGGGCATCATGCGGGGCAGCTGGGGCATCATGCGGGGCAGCCGGGCCCAGAGGAGCCTCCAGGGACGCCCATTGCTGCGGACGGTCAGGCTGCACACGGCTGCTGTGCTGAGGGCGCAGCGCTGTGGGGATTGCAGTGGGCACTGTACTGGTGTGCAGGCATCGCCTTCAGGAGCCTGCAAATAAAAGAATCACAGAGGAAATAAAATATTTTTTAAAATAATATGTCAAAGACATCTGAGCTGTGTTCAGCCTGTGGCTAAGCCAAGGCTAAGGCTACATATAATCAATGGCCAGAAGCCCTCCCAGTGCCAGGCCATAGCACTTTGTCAGCTCTCTCCCGGGTGTCTGCCCAGGGGCCAGGCTCTCGGTCCTGGTGAGCTAGTGATCTGCATCGCTCACCATTCACTTCAATTCACACACTGCAGGTAGATGGCCTGAACACGGTCCAGTAACTGTAGAAGGGCTGTTTTGTTTCTCCATACTATCAGCTTCCTTCCTGCCACATCTCTTTTATTCTTCTTTCCATTTTCTTCTTTTTTTTCCCCTTTATTCTCTCATTTTCCGCAAGATGAGCTGTTAGAAGGGGAAGACTTTAAATTATTTAAAGAGATAAGCAAAGAATGTTCCTGGTAGAACATTCCTATTTGAGGAGCCCTGTTTCTGGATGCGCAGGAATATTATCATAGTGTAATTTAGCTGTAGTTTCTATGCTTTGCTGTATCACAGATAGATGGCCTCACATTACTTGTCTCTAGCCTTACTGATCAGGATTATGAGTTTCAATAGATAAAGCGCCAGCTGGGATTACAGAGCCATTGTGTGATGTGCTCACATTTGTCTTTGTGGCTCAAAAATAGACTGTTGTATTATGCATTAGCACTTGGTATTTACCCCAGCCTCGAATGCCTTACAGTAGCCTGGCTGCACACCACTGCGATGCGGTCTTGCCTGAGAGGAAAGGATGGAATTTCCTGCCCTGTCACAGACCACAGCTCATCAGCCTTTACCACTCACGGTAGCTCGGAAGAATCCAGCCTGACACTAAGAATTCAGATAAATGCTGTTGCACAGGGATCAAATTGCCTCAATCAAAGGCAAAGTCATTGTTTCAGCAAGCCTCTCCAAAGCCGATTCTCTCTTTCACCTATGAGAGATGCTTTTGAGGGCTATCGCCTTTTGAAATCTGATCGTCAGCCTCCAGAACGCTGCAAGAGGTTTGTTTTGTGCTGCCGAGACTCAGGCCAACACGCACGGTGACTCAGCTAAGAAAGAATATTTGGCAATGGCAAAGCGTAGCTTGAGCTGCTTTCTGCTGCTGTAGCAGGTGGCCTACTGCTAAAGGTTAAGTTATTCTTTATCTTCATCACCCGTAGGAAAAGAATCGGTTTCCTCTGTTCCTAAAAGTGAACATCTGCAAGGAAAGCTGGGCCTTAAACTTCAATAGAGAGGAAGGACTTCCAGATTTGGATCATGACCTTGGAAGCACAAGGGTTTATACTAGAACTATAAACCCTTGTGAGAAAATACAGTGTTTACAATCCTGGCATTCTGGGACATAATGAGCTAATCGATCTCTGGTGGGGAAACAGCAAGAAAAACAGCTATCCAAAGAAATAGTAGCTGCTTTGTGCTTGAAAGTGGAAGATATTACCTTTTCAAAAGCAACGCCCAGCATGAGGCAGCTTTAGCTCTAGCAGGCCTGGCTGTGTTCGTGCCTTGCACAGCTCTGTGCTCGGGCACAGCGCAGGTAACATGTGCATTGCCCAGTATTTGCTACTTGGGGTTTAAGAGCTCCAAAAACATTCTTGGGGGGTAACAAGATCTTCTGGAGGCAAGCTGCTCCAGAATGCTATTGCCAACAAGTCTGCCTACTCTGGGTAACATCAGAAACTATGCTGAAAAATTAAACAAACAGAGTTCCTGGCATCTGAACAGATGGGAAAGGACATGTTGACTCCCAAGTCTTTAGCTGAGGAGTTAGTCTGTTCTTCATTGTTACCAGTGCGCAGGGAAGAATTGCAAAACACCCACAGAGATTTTCAGACCTGCAAGCTGCGCTTAACCTTTAATCCTGCGAGTACTCAGGCATGAGCATGGAATTTCCAACATCTGACTAGTCCTACTGACTCTAGTGGGAATACGCATTGAATAAAGTTCAACATGTGCATGAACGTTTGCAGGATCGAGACCTTTCACCACAAACACAATTCTTCCCCTACAAACACTCAGCTCAGGCTGCATCCTCTACAGATGTTCTTTAAATTATATATAAATGGCTTCTACTTTATCAGGCATTGTACATTAGGCTAATAACTAACCTCATTTTTGAAAAGGAGCAGTGATATGGTTTCTGAAGTAACTGCATAGTTTTGAAAATGTATCTTCTGTAATGGATAGGCAGCATGTTAGCTTCTGCATATGCAGAAAAGAGGTTCAGCCAACCTGATTGAATTTTGGGCCTTCTAAGGTCTTTAAAACCTATTTTCTGAGTTTAAAGCCACATCTGAAAATCCTTATTCCTCTCAATAGTCTTTCTAAGGACAAGACTGCTTATATGAGTAATGGATTGACTCACTTATTCCCTAAAGGTGAGGCCTTATTTTCCATTCACACTCTTGGAGGACTCATTTACCTCTGACTAGATCATTTAACTGTAGACATGGATGGGCAATTTTGGTGGTATTTAATCACAGGAACATGAACACTAACATTTTGAATTAGATTCTGAACTCAGTTGTGTCAGTTTTTATACCTATTTTCCAGTGTATGTGGTGAAATTACCTCTGGTTTACGCCATACACCAGAGCTACCTAGACCAGAATTTGGCCTATTGAATCCAGGTGTCTGCATTACAGATCAAAGGAAAAGTTTTGATAGCTCCTTCTGCAAATTTCACCCCTATTTGTACTCTCACATGACTGATCTCTCTTTTGTTTAAAGTGTTCTGGTTGATACAGAAGGATTTATACTCTGTGAGTCATTCTAGCAATACTGCTCTTAAAATATGCTAATATTTTCTTTTGAAATGCACTGGAAAATCATTTAAAAATGTCTTACATTTTTTCTTAAATCCTTTGCTTTAATTGAAGTAGTTTTTTTCCAGTTTTTCTTTGCTGACTAGACATGTTAGGACTTTTGAGGCAAAAAGGTATGTGCATGTAATTGAACAGAGTTCAATTTCTAGAGTTAAAGCTGTATAATATTTTCCATTCTAAACCTCTGTATTTTTTTGTGGTCTCTGAAATATAAATATTTGAGGATGAAATCTTCTGCATTTGGGCTCTGTCCAAAAATGAGAATTTTGGAGAGCCTTGAACAAAACTGGATCAGCCAGTTCAGAATACCAGGAAGGTGGAAAAGAATATATTAAGGTTAAAAAAAAAAGAAATCTAGCCTTTCTTGGGCATTCCTGTAGCTTCATCAGTGGGAGGTTGACAAGTGAACTCTGACAAGGAAGTAGCATTCTTTATGTAGACATTCCTTTGCCTGTTCAAGAGGAAATGATCTCTGATTTCACTGAGTTATAAACCTGTGAAAACTGTGATTGGGCACGTGCAGCGGATTCTTGAGCTAAGCTTGTGAAGTGTGCAGCTACAGGAGGATTTTCTGTACATGAATGGTGGGCTAATTTTGCTGGAAAGTGAAAAATCTATCCAAGCACATTGTAAATCATTGAAAATACCCAAGGCTTCAGGAAGACCTTTGAAGACTGTCTCAAGATCTTTTAGACTATGAAAGGGTCAAGAAAGGATTCTGTAAGGTTTACAAGGCATTTAATGAGTAAGCAGCCTGCAGAATTTGTAAGGTTAAATGGGATTATGGCTCCAGAATTGTGCCCTTCGCACACAGAAGTACTTGATAGATTCTTGGTGGAAACATGTAATGAACAGTATCTTTTCCCTGGGTCTGTCTTGCACATGCTCCTCAGCAGATCTTTCCTTCTGGTGGCAGGAAAGCCCCTTCATCTCAGTCCTAGCTGACAGCCGGGCTCGAGCGGCTGGGGTTTAGCAGCACGCTGACACTTCTGGGCTGCTGAGACTTCAAACTACAGAAAATCTTGACAAAATTTAGCCTTTAGAGTGGTGCATGCGCGTGTACCTTTCTATGCACAGACACAAGCAATGCTGCTGCAGCGTCTGTGCTCACTTGCATAAACCACACCTTGGATAAATCAAAAAACCTGGTCCAGAACATCTGTGTGTCTGCTGGCAGCCCACATCCTCGAGTGCACCTCATCTCAAGAGATGCCAATTATCTGATTCCAAAACCCGCACTTGGCATGCACTGTGTGTCTTCCTCCAACTCTCCTCAAAATTGAGAATCATAATGCCGAGTTTATTCTTGAAGCAGCCATTTGCACTAAAAAAAAAAAAAAGATCTCCTTATGGTATTTTACACTTCTTGAATGAATATTTATTTGAAAGGTCTTCCCTGGTCTGTGCAGCCATCTCATCTCTCCACCAAGGCTTTGGCAGGTGGGAAGGTATGCAGCTACTCACTGAGACCTGTGCATGCCAGACAACTTCTGCCCACACAGAGCCAAGACTGACAAGGCAGAATCACCGTGCGGCTACTGCGCCTGTTCCGACCCCGGCTTTTCTGATGAGACTGTCGGCAGAGTGACTGACGACTAGTCTATGTGCAGTTAGCCAGGCGGGCCATACTTTAAAATGACATTTCTACGGTCTATCTGTTTCTTCTCCTGCTAAAGCAGCAGAATTTCTGCCAGGTCTAATGCTGGGCCACCACCATATCTCAGCACGGCTTCGTGTCCAGTCTTCTCGAGAGGCTTGGTGGTCTTCTGGTGGCAGAACGGCAGCTGGATTGGCAGAAACCTGGCATTGCTATAGACAGAAGGAGCGCGGAAACACGGAGTCAGAACGGGCAGCAAGAAAAGGATCTGTCAAAGAAACATGGAAAGATGATAGAGCAAACCTTTCGAAATCGTGCATGTCATACTGTGGTTGCAAAATAGCAGCAAAATTGCTGTTTAATTGTGAGCGAATGTGTCTCTTCCGTTTTTAGTTTTGCATTCTGGCTTCTTGCTGTCTCACTGTGGGATAATATAGCAGTTACTGATGAAAAACTGGAAACCTGGTGACATGGAAAAAAAGCATCAATCATGAGCTGTGCACACACAAGTCAGCGAACCTGTGAAGTCAGGGAGAGCCAGAAGCGGTGTAGGGTCTGTCCTGAGATGTTGAAGGGTGGGACTGGGTAAGGGGAAGAAAGGTGTTTTACTGGGCAGTGCCCGCAAACCAGCAGACTAGCCGCTAGGAGCCCTGCCTGGGTGGACCCCCTGGGATGATCCCTGGTGCTCCCTTGGCCGTGCATGGGGACCTGCGTGCCAAAGTGGGGCTGCCACGTGAGGTGACATGGTGGCCCCAGCATTGTGCGAGTGAGTGGGTGCCCGATCTCAGCAGTACAGCTGGCTCCTCGGAACCTTCCAGGCTGCCATGATGCCAAGGAAAAGGGTGTGAGACAAGGAAGACACAGACTTATCTAAAGAGCTGCAGGCACCTGCCATGCATGGGACACCAGACATCACCCAGCCTCACGCTGCCTCTCACCTTTGCCTAGGGCGATCTGCCCTTGGCAACCCTACCACTGGTGGGATATTAGACTCCCATGGCAGGGACCTGGCCACCCTATCTGCCCAGGGGGGCAACTGCCCCTCTGCCTGCTCTCAACGGCCTCCTGTGACACCCGCGGAGCTACATGAAACCGGCTGAGCAGCAACCCCAACAGGAGCCTGTTGGGCAGCCGTTGGGTGAGGGTACGCAGCCGTTGGGTGAGACTGTGTGGCTGTTGAGGGAGGGCGCGCGGCCATTGGGTGAGACTGTGTGGCCGTTGGGCGGGAGCGCATGGCCGTTGGGCCCGGGCACACGGCCGTTGAACGGTGAGTGCACAGCCGTTGGGCGATGAGTGCGTGGCCATTTGGCAAGGGCGCGCGACCGTTGGGTGGGGCAATAGCGTGCAGCCGCTGGGCGATGAGTGCGCGGCTGTTGTGGGTGAGCGTGGGGCCATTGGGCAGGAGCGCGCAGCTGTTGGGTGAGACCGCGCGGCCGTTGGGTGGGGGTGCGGAGCCGTTGGGGGTGAGCACGCAGCCGTTGGGCTGGGGCGCGCGGCCGTTGCGGGTGAGCGCGCGGCCGTTGGGCGATGAGCGCGAGGCCGTTGGGCTGGGGCGCGCGGCCGTTGGGGATGAGCGTGTGGCCGTTGGG
>JAUBOD010000433.1:2911548-2989235 GCA_032353885.1 Nothura maculosa | reverse complement strand
TATATATATAATAAAATGAGCGTGTGTGTGTGCATCCTTTAGTGAAATAGGAGGGCTTTTTGGATAGCTTGACTTCTCTTGCCTCCCAAGCTAAGTGGAAAAGTCTGATCACTGGAATACACTCAAGCTCCTTTAAGACCTTGGTGAGGAAAAGGAAAGTTTCCTTCCCCTTTATCCCTTGATTTGGCAGCAAGTGCTGGCAGGCAGTGGCGAAGCAGCCGGTGTGGCTGCTGGTTTCGCAGTAGCCACGGGCAGTGCCCACCTTGCTCCGCTGCTGCGGCTGATGCTGCCCAAAGCGCGGGGGCTGTGGCACTGCGGAGCTTTCCCGCACGTGCCCCGCGGGATGGGGCTTGCGTGCGCTCTCCTGGCAGTGCAAGGGCTGCTCTGCTCGCGAGGTGGGCACCTCTCCCGTTGGAGAGCCCGGCTGTCCTGCTTGCTGCTGTGCTGGAGCACTCCTAAAGTGCCAGCTTGCTCGCTTTGTCCTGCCTCGTCCCCTGGAGCGAGTGCCTGCCATGTGCGCGTGCTGAAGGGGATGGCTGATGGGGCGGGCTCTGAATTTTAGACTCTTGCTTTGCTATGGAAGTGCCACTACTGTCAAGTTCTGCTATGGGGGTTAGGATTAACAAGTTGGCAACTGTTCCTCTTCGGTATGTGGAACTGTTGTCACCCATATTTGATATGTTAGCTGATACTTTCTTGAAGCTTTAATTAAGGAATGCTCTTAGCTTGCTGGTGGAGCATCTGGCTTTCTTTGGGTGTGCTTTGTAGGTGACAGCTCAGTGATGAACAGTGACTGCCATAAGTGCAGTAAAGACCCCTTGAAAGATACTCTCTCTCTTTTACATGGTATGTTCTTCAGAGTCGTTCATAATGCCTCTAAAACTACTAAATCCACATTATTATTATTATTATTTATTTTAATCCACAACAAAACCAAAAACATTCCTATGCTGAAACTGCTACCTCTGTATTAAACTATTAATTCAAAGCTTGGATAAGGTGATCTGTGCTTTGCTTATAGTGAAGCAGAACTGAAGCCTGTGGTAAGGCTTCATTAGTCACCGTGGCTTCATCTCAAAACAGACTTGTTCAGAATCTATTTAAAAATGGGTTTTGATACTATTGCTGCCTCAGATCTGATGTTAGTGGGTTTAGGTTTTTTGTGCAGTTTTTGGTTAATAAGTGTATTGCAAGAAGTTGCAAGTTGTGCTCGACTAAAGTCATTGAGGTTTGCAGTAAGTATCTCGGCTAAAAGTAGTTGGCAAGTAGCCCAGAACCAAAGCACGTGGTTTTTCCTCTTTAGGTTCAGTGCTTTTTAAAATGATATGCAGAAAGTGAGGGAGCGGGACTTGCACTTAGCCTCTTGGTATTTATTGTAACAGGGAAAATTGTGCCTAATCCTTTTGTTCTTCTGTTTAAGTTAGGGTAAGCTCGGGTATTGTTTAGCTGGGTTGCTTCTTAATAGAAAGTCTGCTAAACAGGTAATGTCCTTAGACTTAGAAATATCTAAACTGAATAGTAAAAACTTATATTGTTCCGGGGAGAAATTTTTCCAAAGAGTTGCCTGCAGTGACTCTCAGTTTTGAGAGCGCCTTTATAATGATGCATTGCCCTTGGTTAAGGTGCACTTGCTCCGTTATTCCCGAAGCTTTCTTAATGTTCTCCAGCAAAAATAGGCAAGAGATTGATGATCTTGATGTTCACTTTAGGTTAGACATAAAGTAGCCGCTTTTTACACAGTGAAAGCTCTGCTTGCTAAAAAATCCTTTTCAGTTACCTACTGAGATAACTAATCCAGATAATGCATTTCAGTGGCTTGCAGGAAGGCTTCCTTGTATCCTGGGAACATTAGTAAAAAATCCAGCTTGTACTACCAGCCTGCACTCACTCTGTGTTCTCTCATGTGTTTGTGTATAGGTGTTCCAAAGAGCTGGACACTTAGCCATAAACTGCTTTATGAAAGTTAAGTCTTGGAGTGTGCTTTTTTAATTCTATTTTTTTTGTTAAAACTAATCTTTTAAATAGCTGTAATTGTGTCAAACTGTAAACTGTTGTGTTAAACCTTGGTTTAGTGATGAGTTGAAATTGTGTTTATGTGAAGCATTTAAAGTCATCGATGACCTAGTAAATATACTCTTTGGCATTGTCAAAAACATGAAGTTTTTTTTCTTTTTCTCTAAAATCTTGGCTGTTACAAATATTGCCAGACAGTGTTGGAAAGCCTGGGTAAGACAGAACGCCAATACCTGTTAGAGGAGAATTTTGACTGTTTGCTGCAGTACTTGGCTGGAATCCTAATTCTGTTGTGCACAACGACTGAATGATCTTAGCAGGTGATTTTGATGCTGTGCCTTACAAAAAGGGCTCCCTCGTAATTGGATTTAGGTCTGTATGTGAAATACGGTTCTGGTGGTCGTGCAGTAGAAGATCAGCTGTGGCTGTCTTTGTGATTCATCTAAACAAAATAAAAAGCTTTGTGTGTGGACATAGCCCAGTAAACTGTATTAGAGAACTGGTTATACAGATTAAAACTTAAGTGAGTTTTAACCGATGCTGCTGTCCCACTCTACTTATCAAATAGAAACTATATGTCCAGCTGATAGCTGGACAACAGTGAAGCGAGACGTGGCCCTGGCCGCTGTGCCTTGGGCGGGAGACGGGGCTCATGTGGCTGGCACAGAGCGCGTTGGGCGCGAGGCAGCGGGCAGGCTGTGTGGCACGGGATGTCACGTGCCTGCTCCTAGCATGGCCCACGAGGAGTCTTTCTGAAACCTCCAGTTTGTGTACATGCAGTTTTGTTTAGAGCTGCAGGACTGCAGGGTGTATTTCCAAAAGCCACTGTCACTTGGAGGTGGGAAGCAGTTTAGAAACGGTGTGGGATTTGCCCAGATTAACTGGGATCACAGAATCCTTAAGGTGGGAAGGGACCTTTAGAGATCATCTAGTGCAGCCTGGCTGCACATGCAGTGTCACCTCGAGCACAGGGCACAGGAAGCAGTGGTTTTGTGCATGGTTTGACTTGAAAGCTGAATTATAGGGCGGATAAAGGAAGTGCTGTATGTCGGAGGGAGCACATGCCAGTACACAGGTGACAGCTTTTAGGGTTTCTCTGTCTTCCCCTTTACAAGTGACTAATAGTACAAAATGACCTCTACTTAAACTAGCAAATATAATGTAATGGGTCATTTGCAGACATACTGAAAATACAGGAATCCTGGAAGACCCTAAGCACTCATTTATGTATGTGAAGCAATTAAAATAGTCTGTTTTTATTCACTTTAATACTTTTGTTTTGAGCATTATGTCTCACTATGTGCGTATTGACTCTGTCTGCAGTCCCTCTGGCTATTTGTGTTACTTTCCTCTTGCACTGACAGGAGATTTTGTCAGAGCTCTGAAACAAGGGCTAAGGCAGCGAAGTGTGTGTAGTGATACATATATATATATCTATATATCTCTATATGTATATTTTAATAAAAATATATATATTTTTTAATTTATTTTTAAATGTGTTTTCCTAGGTAAGGCAGGCTTATATGTTGAGGCTATCTTTTATTATGTGAGTGTCAATAGATGTAAAATTGGTTTTGGCAAAACATATCCTTTCGTAAAGACCTTGACCTTTATTAAGATAAGGATAGTTTGCTGCCCTTCCTTGTACAATATTTGAACAAGTGCAACTTTCTTTTTGCCCGGAACTGTGAGCTCTGTCGTGGGAATGCTGTTTGCTGGCTGCAGCTCCAGGTGAGTTAAAGATCTCCAGCTTTCCCCTTACAGAGCTAAAAAGTTACGTGCTGCTTGTCACAAAAGGGTGTTGCAGGGGGAGTACTGGACAATCGGTCTGGAAAGGGCACTTTTAGAAAGCATCTTGTTGGAGTTACTACTGGGGTGCTTATTTAAATTCTCCTATAGCTTTCATACGCTCGGGTAGTGCTGGCAGCTGTTGGTTTTCCAGCACGGAGTTTGTTTAGGCAGCCCCTTTGTCAGCTGAAGGAAGACGAGTCTGGAGGGGGAGGTTTTGGAAGCACGTCAGTAAAACTGGGCTTCTGGCAACTGCTCCCTGTTTTCCTTTAGGCTCCTCTCGGGCTCTTACTGGCAGCAGAGAACAGCAGCTGGGATATCAGCGTGTTTGCTTTCTTGTGACATGGTTTGTTCTTCTCTTTCTGGTTTATCAGTTGAAGACAATAACTTGATAGTTGTTTCCTGTCGCTGAGTGGCCTCTTGCCATTACGTAAATAGTGAAGAAAATGAGAATGGAATGGCGTGAAGTGCCAGCACTGGCTTGCATTCTGCCTTTGGATGTGACTGCGTGCCTGGATACTATATTTTCCCTGTAGTTTAGTGCCTGCACAATCGGGTCCTTTTCCTGTTTCCCTGCATTTTGAGTTTTGCCAGAAACAAGAGCAGCTTTTTCAAGCTGGGCTGGGGAGCAGCGGAGCTTGGCGGCTCCCACAACGCTGCTGGTGTGGCTAGAGGTGCTCGAGGGTCCCTGTCCCGCCCAAGAGCTCGCACACGGTGGGAGCTGAGCTGCTCCTGGGAATGCCAGTGAGTTGTCCTAGGTGCCTTTAAGCACTTCAGCATAAGAATACTGCCCTGGATACTGCAGCCTGCAATCATCTTGCTTGCATTGAAGAAATCTATTACTGGCTTATGTCTAGTAACGACACAGGTAGTGTTTAGCATCTTGTAGCTTGAGTAACACCCCACTGTCATGTTATTAATAGCCATTCTGCTCTTGGATGGCACAATGATGAGTAAGCACACCTCCTGTGTACTACTACACAGCTTTTAAACTGTTCATTTGGTTCTAGCCCCTTCTGGAAGCACAGGTTCATACACCCAGGTCTACTAACAGAGGTAACTCATACTGCGTTTGCTTTCTTTTATTGCCTTGAGGGCTGACAGTGCAGAGCAGAAACTCTTGGGTTTGTAGTCAAATCTCTAGTGGCTGTAATCTTCTCTGTATCTTAATTGGAGGAGGAGGGGAATGGAAATCTGTTTTTAAAAAAAATCCCTGTTCTCTTTGCCCTGCAAGTAGCAGAAGCCACCAAGGTGAGTGTTGTGGTGCCATTTCTGTCCCCAAAGAGAGGATGTGTCACAAATACTTTTGGGGAAATCTGCTGTCAAGCCAAGCATGGAATGAAGAAGATAGAGGGTCTGCTGATCATCTTCCATAGAGACACTAACCAGAAATTGAATCACTCTGAATTTAAACAATAAATAATTAAAAAACAGACATACAGTAAAAATGAGCTTAATCTCTTGAGCTTTTGTTTAACAGGATAAGTTGAGCATTAAAACAGTTTTAACTATTTAACCTCACTGTTAAATTCACTGTTAAAGTGAATTTCATGGAAACATTCTTGTATGCCTAAGAATCACCTCTGACAGAGAGGAAATCTTGTTCTGGCGGGATGGGAGACACATCAGAAGCCTCAGTAAGTTTTTATTAGGCTATAAAATGGCCTTTTCTCCCTACCCTGTCCCTCCCTTCCCCCCTCCTAGTCAGATAAGATCTTTGTTTCTGGGGGACTTAATAAAAGTTCAGACTGGCTATTTGTAGCAGCTCCCATTTAATATTTTTAAGGAGATACCAGTGGTGAAGAATCTTTCAACAGTATCTTTGTCTTTTAAAGCATAAGCAAATTTGAGATTCTTGTGTAGTCTGTTACATTTACAGACTATTGAAATACTTCCTTTTTAATAAGAAATTTGCTTAAGAGATTATCAGTGTATGATTATATCTGTATATTTTGCTTTTGAGGAGTATAGCCAATTGAAACCACAATATTCTTGGTTTAGATGATGCCTTTTTACTCCTTGGATGAGCTGGAAGGTGGGAGGAAAGCGCAGGAAGAAGCAGAGAGAGGTTGGTGCTGCCTTTGAGACCGCTGCAAGCAGCCCTAACTTCTGTTCTGGTCTCACACTATGGCAAGTCTGTTGATGGGCAAGATTGTCACTTGGCCCAAGGCTGCACTTTTATCTCATTTTGCAATAAGTGAGAATTAAGGAGATGAAGAATAAGCTCCTTGCCTCCTTTCCACCTCTATTTGGAAAGGAGAGGGTCACCTTTGCTTTTATCTTTTACTTAATGTAACTGCATTTTTACATGTACACAGCTCTGCTCCATTTCTGTTATGCACGAATTCATTTTGTCTGTTTGCAAATTTGAGTGTGCAAAAAATGGTTCAAGACCATTTGATGACGAGAAGATACCTGGTTGCTTTTGAGCCACCAACAATTCTGTTTTAATGGTTAAAGTAGTAGCTTGTTCCCTTCACTGGGGTTTTCTTTTTCAGTAAACACCTTCTAACAGTTGTGCAGCCTAGGAGCTGGCTGCTTCTGTTTCTAATGTCCAGAAGCAGAGAGAGTTTGACTGGAGAACAAGGGCTGTTGATACTACTTAAATGGTTAGATTCTTGGTATCTGGCCCAGACTCCCTAACCACTTTACTTCCGTTCTGCAGTAGAAAAGAGAAGGAAGATGATATCGATCTTTTTCTAAGCAAAGCAAAGTTTTTTGTGACTTTCATCCTTTTCACTAGCAAACCATCTCCTTGTAGAAAAGGAAGCAACAGGAAGAAGACAAACTGGGGGGCCGAAAGGGAACAAAGATGCCCTAAAGCAGCACGGCCCTTTGCTTCTCTTGTGTCTCTAAGAACCAGTACAACCCCTAAGGGAACAAGTGTGTCCTAGTACAAACTTACTGTTTCTGTAGAAGGCTGCCTGTATTGCCTGGTTTCTACGTGAGTCTGATGGAGTCTAACTGAAACAACTGAGGGAGAGTATTGTATCGCAGAGTTTCATTTTTCCTTTTCTATTAATGGCTCCAGTGTCATTTCTAGTTATTCCATTGATTTGTGTGGTGCTGATACTTACAAAACAATAGTTTCTGTTCTCGTAACAGCAATACAGCTTTAAGCTGGTTTTACCAAGTTTACTTGGGGATACATTTTTTCCCTTTCAGAGCAAGCATGAGTGGAAAGCAGTTCCCTTCACGCTTCTCCTATTTGTCATGTTATCCTTTTGCTTCATCATTTTGTTACTTGTGGACAACTTGACTGCAATTAATCTCTTTGGTCGTTTTAGAATTTGCATTCGAATGATGGCAGTTGAATTTAGCATCTTGCATCCTGCATCCTCCTTGCAAGGCGCTCTGAACTGTGTCACTTTTGTTCTCCAAAAAGATAAAGCCATAGTGGTCTATGAGAATCTGAGATTCTCGTGTAAACATAAACCATAGAACTTCAAAAGCACCAAAATACTGGGTGGGAGAACGTGAAGCTGCAGTTTGAACTGTGGCAAAAGTGTAAGGTAGTTGAAATGATCTTTTAAGAGCAGTCATCTATCTTTAACATCATTGTGAATCCAACTGCTAAAATGCTGGGTTTTAGTGAACGTTAAAGCCAGCATGCAGGGCCGAATGCTACATTTAAGTGATCTTTTTATTTTTATTTTATTTTTTTGGTGACTGTCTAAGAGTTCATACTGATTTTTCCCAGAAGTAGTTTCAGAGTATGGAGCTTCCATATCTCCCACTTGACCGAGGGCGTTTCAGTCACAAACAAATATGGTAGAACTTGGTGTTGGATCTCTGTTATCCCGCTGCTAGAAGCCTGTGTCTCTGTGCTACCAGTGCCTCACTGCAGCTGCTCCGGTTTGGTGAGAAGGCCTGCAGCTACCAACGGAGGGCAAATCACCAATTTAATTCTCCCTTGTTCTTGGGCAGCTACAAATTTTAACTTAGTATTTTAAGGTGATGGATTTGAGCTTTATTTCAAAGGCAGGATTGGGCTCTTTGAGAGACGCTGTATGCTGCTTATGCTTCACCAAAGTGTTCACTTGTCAGGGCTGCATTTTGCAGCTGCCTCTGTAGTGATGCAGTTTTTCTGAATGTGTTGAGTGTTTCCCACTGCTCTTTCTTCACCTCCAGTGCCTAAATGAAACCTGTCTTGTCATACTGCTGTGAAAGGGATGAGAATAAAAATTTGTTATTCCAACAAGAAATAACAAGCACTTCATTTTTTTTTTCTATTCTTTATCATTCTTCAAAATAATTTTAGTGTTTGATGTAAGCACATATTTTGATCTGTGAATGAGCTGCACTGAGTGGAAGTGTGAAGTACTGTCTTGTAAAGAGCACCTAATTCTCATCTGCTCGAGAGACTTTTGCCATTGTGCCCTTTCCAAGCTTTAGGTCTGAACTCATTTCTTCTCGAGGGTGACAGAATTGGTGTGATTTGCCCTCCTTCCTCCCCATTTGTTCTGTCCTACAGTTGGCAGCAACAGGCGTGTTAAAACTCCTCCATTTTGAACCTAGGACTGTAGACCAGCTTGGTATTTTCCAGTTCTCATGTTACTAGACAATTGTTGTTGATTCTGTTTTCCAAAGCCCAGAAACGTTGACCTGAAATGCAACAGAGAAGGAATACTTCAAATTCCTCCAGAAGCTTTGGTTAAACTAGAATCAAATCTGCATGCAAGGCATTTCTATTTTATTTTCATCTATGGGAGGAAATGTGTGGTGGCTGAAATATCTCCTGGCAAGATGCTAGAACCATATGGTCAGAATTAATGCCTAAGTGTACTTCTTGATTCAATATTTGAAAGTGTCTTCTGCTGCATCCTTCCCTGGGCCCTCCTCCTTGTGTAGCCTTGGTGAGGAAAGAATCTCAACAGCCTTAACACATGGCCGAACTCCTATTCCTTCTGAGTTTCTGAGAGTGGCAGCCGTTGGGAGTCCTGGAAGAAGCACGTTCTCTAGAGCCAAGCCTCACCTCTGAAGAGCATCTTCCACACACAGTCATCATAAGCTGATTAACAGTAACATTGTGGTGTGTAGACCTTGAGTTTCAAACATTGGCTGATAGACTTCCTTTGAATCATTATATCGAAGCAGGGCAGATCTAAACTTGCAAGTCAAAATCCATATTCATTTTGTGCTCATGCTTAGGCACTCGATCCTCTGAGAGGGGCTCAGTATTTTGTCCTTCCAGGGAGCTCTGTTGTACTTGTGGCACAGGTATCCCCTGCTCCAGCAGGGGAGCCTGGGGTAAGTTAGGAAGGTCACTGAGCTGCCTTCTCCTCCTCTATGGACTGGCTTGCTGTGGTCACCGGGCACCGTCCCTTCTCTGTTTCTTTTTCTCCCTCCTAGCTGATACTGTTTTCTGCAAAGTAGTAGCCATGTGGTTCCTATCCTCATGGATAGCTTTCCTTTCTGGATATTTTTATGCAGAGTTCATGCTGTTTTGTTATTCTTAACATATCTGCCTGTAGGATTTTCCTGAATTCCCTTTTCATGATGCAAACTCATGTGTTAGACTGACTTAACAGAAAATGGAGTTCTTGCTTGGAGGTTTTCTGGCTGTAAGTGAAGGCCACCAAGCTCTAACAAAGTTATGCATAAAATACTATTGTTTTCAAAGAAGAATAAAGTGTGGGGGTGGGTCTCTTTTTCTTTTCTTTTATTTTTACTTTTTTTTGCTTGCTTTGGGAATCCTCAATCTACTGTGAAAGGGGGAAGTCCATAAGCCAAGAAAAGAAAGAGTGTCGTGGTTATGCTGCTGAGGGGCAAGTGTGACGCAAGGCTCTGCTGACGGTAACCAGAGCCCGATGAACAGAATGGAGTTGCAAGGAAAAAGGGAGGAGTGTGTGAGGGGAACAAAGCTTCAGTGTCCTGCAGCAGGCCGTGTGACGCTTCACATTCAGCATGGTCTGGATATTTTTTTTTGAATGAGAGTTAACTTAAAAATGACTTTTCTCAAGGGCGCTCAGAGAAACAGTTCTGCCAAATCCGAGTCTGTGCTCATTGTGAACTTTTTTTCCCAAAAGAAAGCTGCTCTAGTAGCATTCTTGGAGGCTGTGTGGCATGGCATGACTCCAAGGGGCTGGGAATTCATTTTTTGAAGAGTGGTGATGTAGCTATTTCTTTATTCTGCTCGCATGCAAAATCAACCTGCTTTGTTCTGCACATTCTGACACTCATTCCATAAACCAGATATAACTCCTGGTGTTTTTCCTTGAAGCTCCCCTGACTTTATGAGATTTTTAGAGTTACTTCACTTGAAAGGAAGTGATTTCTCTTTCTCAACTGCAGGATTTTGTGTTTGCTGGGAGGGATGTGAAACGCAGCGTCGCTGCTCTTGATGGTTGGGCCTGGTCCCTCATGGGTGTGGAGGACAAGAGGCCTCGCTCGGGGCGCGAGGGGCAGGGCCCTAAGCTCTCCTGGTGCCATTAGCCACAGCCAAGGAGAAGCAACACAAGGGGCAGCGGTGCAGGACCCCCTCCAGCTCAAGCATCCATACACCAGCCCTGTGTTAACAGCTGCATTCAGAAGCTGAAGCCTTGCATGGTTGTCATGAGCGGTTGTGAGCGGCTTCAGGATTTTAAAATCCTATTTTAACCCCTTTGACTTTGTTTAGCCTCTGCCTTTGTTACCCTGCTGTTCAATGGAGCCAGTGTAAGCATTCATCAGATGCAAGGAAAAAAATCCCTTCAGTGTTCTTGCTTTTTCTTTTCTAGCAGGCACTATACATGAATCCTTGTCTGCCCTGCCTCCTGTCTCTGATTTCTGTAAGGGGTTTTAAGTGTCTGCTCTGGCTCCCTAGTGCAGAGGTTGGGCGGTCTCTGAAGCCGTTTTTCTTTCCCCAGTGCTAGGACCTTTTGCTATGCCATGCTGATAAAGTTACTTTCTGATCATAAAACAGTTCTTATTTTGTTTTACATTACATTACAGGCTACTTATGTTTTAAATGAGAGAATGGATGGGTGTAGTTGGCACAGAAAGCCCAAGCGGACACAAACACTTTGGTAACAGTCAAGCTTCATGTACCTTAATTCACCAACAGTGAATTAAGGTACTGCTTACTGACCCACACTGCTGGTGTGGGTCAGTAGCTGGCCCTGCTTTCGGAGCATCCATCACTGGCCGTAGCTGCTCCTGATCCCCATGTTTGGGGCAAGGGCAGGCTGGCCAGGAGATTGCCCTGGAAAGGCTGCTGGAATAAGGTGCTCTGATTCTGCCCAAGCTTTCTGTAAATTCTAGAAAAAAAATCCCTTGCAGAATTTTTCTTAGCAAATGCAGGCAGTATAAATTCTTATGCTGAACTCCAATGCACACAGAGAGAGCCCTTTTAATTAACGTTTTTGGGTAGTTAAGTGATGGTGGAAAAATGTGCTGAGGACAACTGATTGAGCCTTCATGGTCATTATGAAACACTGAATTTACAGTGTTACAGAATTTAAGCTTCTCGTTATTCCATACTGCATTTCCAGGATGTTCAGAATGACGGTTCACCAATACAGGCAACATCAGAACGAAGCTTTTCTTGTTGCTGCCTGTGTCCATCCCCAACATTGTTCTTCTCTCCGGTTTCCTTTCCCTGTTATTTGAGGGAGATGGAGTCGCGTTCCTCTGCCAGGCCTCTCGGATACGCGTCTTTGCATGGACTCGGCTGCCGAAGGCGGCGCCAGCAGACGGGAGAAGCGTGTGGAGCAGGATGGTGCCGAGGTGAAGGGGGCTCCGCATGGTGCCCAACCGCTTCCTGTGCTGGTCCTGCCCCATGCAGGATGGGGGAAGCAACTCTGAGCAGCTGTGAGGGCTGCTTTGCCAGGTGGGGGAAGAGCTTTGAGGGGATCGGCAGGGCTGCAGATGTGCTCTTTGGCTCTGCAGTGCTCTGTGTGTGTACTTGGGAATTGATTTAACTTTGAGTGCCAGATTTCAAATGCGAGAGCTGGATCTATCAGCACTGAAGGGATTTTGACACCTCTGAAGGTACGCTGACTTTCCTTCTGTGAGGTCTGGATTTCCATTTCTCCCCTCTTGCTGCTTTGGGGGTGTATGGTGTGAGTGACAGAATCTTGAGCCTCCTATTTTCTGGTGTCCAATTTCTCTCGGAAGAGCCAGCTTGGGAACAATTGCACAAGTGCTGTGGCTTTGCATGATGTTGAAAGAAAGCTCTTTTGCTTTGAAACTGAAAAGGCAAACAGGGAAGAAAAGCCTTATAACCAGGCCTACAAATACCCTTTCTTGTTTGATTTTGCTGTAGTGTAATAAGCATAAGCTATAGAAAGCATTTTGTTGCTCTTCTAGTTTCCACTTGTTGTGAAGTTCCTTTCTCTAGAGATGTGACAATTTTCCCTTTTCTGTGCCAGCTACATGGATAGATTGCAGGCTCCCTCCTCCTCAAAGCTGCAAGCTGCTTCGTGTCCTTAGGAAAGGTAGCTGTGGATGGAAAAGTCGGAATCACTGCTGTCTCTCACAGGTTGGGTCCTGTCTCAGGGATGGTGTGAAGTCTGGCTGATAAAAGGGCTGTGGGGGGGATTCATGACTAGAGGAAAGTGGCATCCCCTGGGACTGCGGCATCAGGCCTAGTTAGGCTGCTGGAAAGCCAGCAGCGAGCTCCTTGCATTGGAGATCAAACCTGCTCTTGCTGCTTGTGACTAATGGTGTGTTGCCAGGCTTACCTCTGAGGTGAGGGGGGTATTTGCTGCCTTTCCCTCCACGTCCACATTTCGAGCACATGGCTTGTGCTCCCAGGAAGACTCCACTCGGCAGCCCCTAACAGAAGCCTGGGTGTGCATGAGGCTGTTGAATGAAAGAGCAGTGCTAATCATGGAAATAAGTTTGAAGGGGAGGGGGGGAAAGTCTAGTGTAGTAATCGGGTACGTTTCCTTTTTAAGGAACAAAAGGTGCGTGGGATAGCACCCACGCTATCCAGAAAACAGTTTCCAGGCTTCCTGTAAGAGCAGTAAGTGTGTGTGAGAGAGGCCTAGCAGTCCAAGCATGTAGGAAGTGGGCTGCTGGACAACCCCAGGAGGGAAGCAGTCACCTGAGCTTCCTGTTGATGGCCTTGACTTTGGCACACTGTTAGAACTTACTTGTTCCACAGCCAGAGTCACTGACACTTACATGATTTTTAAGGAGTTTTGGGCCAGTGCCTTTTATCTGTCCTGGCTCTATCCTCTGATAGGACAAAATGTAGGTTGGAAGCCAAGCAAAAGTGATAAGGAAACAATTTTCTCTTTATCGGGTGATTGCCAGTTTATCTGTAAAAAGCAGTCTAGCCCAGGTGAGATCCTATGGAACCTCTTATGTCTTGTTAATATATTGCTCCCAGTGATGGCAGTGGCTGCGAATCGTTGCCAAGGCCAGATACCTTAATGCAGAGCCCTAATGTGGCAGTGCAAGATGTGCTGGACCCTGCTCTTCTGTGACTTAGAGTGCACAGGAAGGAAAGTATTTTTGGAGAGAGACCAGGAAGGAGTCTGAAGTGATAGGGCTGAAGAAAGGCTGAAGAAGATATGAAAGGACATACTCCAAAGGACATGCACCAAATCACCCATGTAATGCAACAGGAATATTGCTTCTCTTTGGAAGAGAGTTGGCAGAGCACAGGGAGTGGGGACTGTCGAGATGGAGCAGATGGGTCCTTGAGAGATAGATCATAAAAATGAGTGTAAGCAAGTGGGTTCTGAACTCGTGCCTTTAAAGTGCCAGTGGGGAGGCCAGACACCTGTTCTTTATCAGCACTTCTTAGAAAATGTAAATAAGTATAGCTGTCAGTTCACTACTAAAATTTGTGTCAGCTTTAGGAAATATTTGCTAGTGTGTATTTCCTGCACAGATGGGAGTTTGGAAAAAATGGAGGTTTCTGCTAAGAGCTCTCCATTCTTCTCTGCCAGCCTATTATGATAGAGGCCAATGCAGGAATTCATTAATTTTAGGAATTTGGGACTTGTTCCTTTTACATAGCTACGCACAAGTTCTTGTATCCCTAGCTGAACTGCTGCTAATGGAGTTTTGGGCAGACTCTTTTCCTATGGAATAAACCAAAATAAGGTTCCCCCAGGAGGGAGGCAGCTCAGAGCATACTCGGACTGTGCTGCAGTGGGTGCTGAAGACTCCCAAGCGCAGTGAGCAGCCGGGCTGGCACTGAGCAGCAGGCTAAGCCCTTATTGGAGGTGGAGTTGTTAGGAGCCACTTTACTTCATTATTTTTTTTCAGCCTAGCTGTAACGTGCACTAAGCATTTAATTTGTCTTGGGTAAGTTAAAGCGGGAGGCCTGGGGGCACTCACAAGTCTAGAGGTTGCTGAGATGCTGACTCGTGCCTGGCAGGGTTGGGCTTGAGGCATTTGCTTTCCAAGCTTGCATGGGGTCTGGGGAGCTGCAGTCTGCGGGGAGTTCTGAGATCTGCAAAAAGTTGGCACCAAATGAGTGTTGGAAGTGTGGAGATAATGCCTGTGATACACAGTGCACTTGAGCTCCTTGATTAATATTGTCCATGCGGGAAAGCTGTCTGCATTTACTGTGTCAGCAAGCTAAGTCTCAGAAGGCCAAAACTGTTTGATTCCTGATAAGTATAAAATGTCATCTGCTGTTTGGGTATCAGTATCATGAAATCTCATAAAGCTTTGTACCTGCAGCTGTGACCTGATCCTGAAGATTAGATGCCTTGCTTATTTCTAACTAAAGCAAAACTTTGAGGTAATATATCTGCTTTGAAATAAAGGATACAACTGGAGAACAAACAAATTTTGGCATTAATGTTTTTCTTTAGGTCTGACATAAATGCATCCACTTCAGCCAAAAAGCAACGGTTGGTATTTCTTTACGGTTTTGTAAATGTCATTGCTTGACTTTATTTTGCACCTCACTAATACTTGACATACATAATACTTGATATTAAGAAATAAAATTTCATGGCAAATTTGTTCAGGTCCGAGGGAATGCATTTCTGTGAGTCATGACTTATGGATGAGTGTTCCCACCAAGGTGCTTGCTCATAACTGAGTGATGTGACGCTTGGTGCTGTTCCACAGGAACGTTTGTTGTGCAGAGTTGGAAAAGGTAGAAGCAATAGAGCAGATGCTTGGTTGTGACTTCAGCAAGGTGATCCTTATTAAGCAGAGCTTCCACCTATGCAAACTGTAGTAAAGTGGGCTCACAAGGAAGGAAGATGATGTAGTTGCTGGGATGTTCTTGGGTGCTCTAGGGAGTGGAACTTAGGGTGTGTGTGTGTGTGTGTGTGTGTGTGTGTGTGTGTGTGCGCGTGCCCTGGCAGGCTTTGAGCAGCATTTGTAATGGCCCATCCAAAGCGAGTTTCTGAAGGAGCAAGGGATAGAAGTCAATACTGGTCTTGTCCATATGTTTTTTATGCTGATGTGTTCGTTAAGTGTGGCATGCGCCTTTTAAGAATTAAGATACCAACTACTGAAGATGCATCCTTTGGGTCAGAAGAGTTATGGAAAGTTTTCTGGAGACTCAGTCATTAGTGTTTTAAGCACAATACGGTGGATTTACCCTGTTAAAACCTTTTCCAGAAGTGCAAAGTGAATAACCTCTAATATTTCTGTGACTTTCTGGGAAAAGTATCACACAGTCATATGGATTTAAAATTCTGCTCCATTTACTGTGAGTACATAGGATTATAACTTCAGATAGGGCAAAATATTCTTGACACTTCTTGTGATAATGCTTTTTCAGTTCATTCAGAAAATAGAGATCTGCAGTGATTTCCTGGCAGAATGACCACAGCAAAACTGCTCTTAGCCCTAAAGCGATTTTGATTTTGGGGTTTTTGTTCAATCTTTGCTATAAGACCTGCTCGCCAGAAACAGTGCACTAAAGTTTGCCTGGGCTAGGAAAGCGTGTTAGAGGAGCAGTGAATGCTCCTGGAATTGATCTAGAGGAGGAGGTAGCTCCTTGCTCTTCTTTTGGCTGTATAAAATCATTGTGTTGGTTCCACGTGTTCTTCAGCATTTGTGCTCTAAAGAGGCTCCTTTGCGGGCTGCGGACATTGCTGCGTCTGCCTGATCCTTCAGATGGGCTGTGCTAGGGGCTGTCCCTAGTTGTGATACAGAAAAGTGATTTCCAAATAACTCTCAGTGCTTCTGTATTAAGCTGATAGTTATCTTGCTGTGAGCATAAACGCCTCCGTGCTCCCTAGCGCTCTCCTCACAAAACCGTATCAGTAGCATCTCCCTTGGCTCTAATTCTGTACAAGACAGATGAGTTTTGCACAATGACTTGTGCAGTTGCCAAAGTGCACTTTTTATTTCCAAGCAGTAAATAGTGGAGGCAGTCATGCACCAATCTTTCCTTTTCTTAAGCTTTTAATACTTAAACATGGATTGCTTTCTGTCTCTGAAGTCAAATTATGTTTCTTTCATTAATAGTCTTCTGTGACGGTTTGACTTCTATAGAGATCTTGGGGTGTGATTTAGGCAGCAGCCCTCGCTGAATGTGGCACTAACACAGAGCGTGCTTGCCTGTTTAAATGCTTGTTGCTAAAGGCTTATTCTCTAAAAATTTTTCTTGAAAAATACGGTGCCTAGAGTTACTAGAAGTTTTTTGAATAAGAACAGGGAGAAGAAAATGGAACAGTAGAAACTACTGTGAAAAATTAGCACAAGTTAAAGATCTTTTCTACACACAATTCTTGCTTTGGCTGCAAACTCATTATCACATTCTCTCTTGCCTGTTTTTAGTTTGAGTGCTTTAAAAATGCCTCAGAAGCAATATGTGTTCCTGAGAGTACTAGACATCACAATGCAATATGCTCTGTATTCTACCTTCTCCCCCTGTTAGTTGTACTCCTGTGTCTTTCTTTCCCCCGAGCTGTATGCTCATCTTTCTGCTCATGCTTTTGAATGGACATACTGGGTTTTGCAGCAGCATGAATCCTACTGGAGAGGCTCTAGGGAAGGTGTGTGCTCAGGCTGTGAGCAGTGACAACGACTTGAAGGAAAGGGAGTTTATGCCTGGAGAAGGTGCGACTTCTGACAGCCACTGGATCACGTTGGGGAGCAGTCTCGAGCCTGGGAAGCAAACTGCCTTCTGCTGTGCCTTGTCCATAAGGAAACGTGCCAGGATGTACAGAAGCTCGGTTGTTTTTAATACAAAACTTAATAGTTCAGACTATTAGGGGAGGAGATGCAAACAATTCATCAGTTCTCTGGAGGAGAAACAGTTTGTTCTTTTACAGCTCAATGCAGAGGCAGGAGAACCCCAGCTTTCTGCTTTTAGTGTGAATTTGTAATATTTTGGAGATGGTTTTGTTCTTCGCCTGTAAGGTGTAGGAATCTGTAATCTTCATCTCCTGAGAAATCCAAGGAGAGGAGTAAGACTCAATATTTTTTCCCATTTTCTTGTTTTAAAGACTTTAGGGCAGAGGGGTGTCCTGCAACCAAGTTTTTGGGGTCAGCTTTTCAGTTGCTTGACTGAGCAAGGCTTCAGGTTGAAAAACTATCGTATCCCAGTTCTTACTGATTTTCTCTACAAGAAAATTGTTAGGGAAGGTCTTAAAAGAATCTTTGAACTTTGTAGCTTTGAAGCACTGGGGGTCTACAGTGGTTTGGATTCTTAGTTGTAAAAATATTTGTTCAGAGTATGACTGGTAAATTGAGAGAGCATCTTAACCTAACTCGAACAGAAAAAATATGATTACTTTTGTGGCCTTGGTGGATAGCTGAAGTGAAGGAATGTAGTTTGCTTCTGTCCACAGGAGTATAAAAGTGGTATCTTGTTTATTCTTGACCTGTACTGCAACCTGTGGCAAGAGTTGTCGTAATCCAGTGGCTTTAGAGCTGTTTTGTAGGAGCAGGGTAATTACTCCGTTAGGATATCCTGTGCTTTTACATACACTGAGTACTTGCAGGGTCTCCCTGTGGCTCAGATGACTTCATAAGCCACTGCTCAGCATTTCAGAATTTACAAGTAAACTCTTCGTTAACACTAAATTTCTCCTATGTGTGTCCCAAGGCTAATTTGTAAAGAATTTATGCTGAGCTTGCCCCTTCTAAGAATCCTTCTTCCATTCCTCAGCTGTGATGATCTTCAATTAGTTGAAAGAAACTACAGACAAATCAGATTCTCCCTGAAGAAGCTCAGCAGAATTTAAAGTTATTAGAAATATAGAATTCATTTTTATTATTACTCCAACATGCTGGAGGATCTCAAATACTCAAAATCCCATTAAGAGTTGAAGATGGCAATATTTAACAAAATGCAACTCTAAAGTAATGTGAAGGACCTGCTTTTAAATGACATATTACTTCGGATCTGTTTGCAGAGTGGATTTTGTGGTGCTGCTTCATGAAGGTTATCCTAAACCTATAGCAAACAGGACCTATCTTAGAATACCTCTGCCCTTCTGTCAAGATTTGTGCCTCTCGTCTTTGTCACTGCTGATCATCTTATTGATCTTTGTCTTGACATTTCTTGGAAAGTCACAGATTTTTTTTTTTAAATTAAGTTTGGTGAGGGCCATAGTTCTGCCTTTACATCTTGCTGTCAACACCCTGAATGACTTGGCTTTCTTGAGAGCCCACCTTAACTTGCCACCTGTACCAAGTTCCTAGGGGGGTCATTATTTTGTCTGCTATTTTTTGTGAACTCCCATGTATAATGTTCTTACCTGAGTTTTTTGTCACTCTTAGCACTTTCTTAACATCAAAAGCCCCTTATCCCTGGTGATTTAAGTTCTTCCTTTCTTAGATTCTTGCCTATTTGCAGCCTACTGCTCAGTTCCTTAGTGCTGTAGTGCTTCCTGTAATCAAGGTGTTTGAGGCTGATCTTCCCTTCCTGAGTCTTGATCACTTCAGAGCATGAGCACAAAGCAAAGTAACTTTGTCTGCTAGGATGCTGTGCAGCTATTGGAGTGCTAAAGTACTGTAATGTAACATTTAGCATCATGGTAACTTGCTGTAATGTGAAAAACCTTAATTCTGTGGATTCTTTGATTAAAAAAATCAATCAAGTATCTTTGCTTGGATATACAGACTTCATGTTTATTAGGGAAGGTTGGCTTTGGGAAAGCAGTCCTTAGAGTAATTGGGAACTCCCCTTTATTGTCTGCATAAACAGAAGTATCACATTGTTCAGCTTCTAGCATTTGCAAAGTGAAAACAAATCAAGTTGCACGCATCCCGTTGTTTCCAAAAGAATCTATTTTGGATGTTTGACAAATGTGCCTGCCTTCATTGCTGTGCGTTCTTCACCACTCATTTTGGGATGGGGTTGCTCATAAAAAATAGAAGGGAGACTGCCTATATAACCAGCTGGAAAACGAGCAAAGTAGCTCTATATTTAGTTCCTCGGGGGAGCCAGGGACCGGTTGTGCCCTTGGATATTTTTTAGGCTCTGCAGCTGTGCAAGCTGGAGAGAGAGACCTTGGTTATTGCATCTTGTCGCATGTTGCCTGTAGCCAGCTCGGCCCTGCCAAGAACCTGTGCTAGTCGCTGCAAAAAGGGTGGCAAGGTGCTGGGGAAAACGGCTCTTCAGTGTTTGTGGCTCTTATGCAATTTAATTAGGTATCTAACTTTGTATATGCCGCCAGGTGAGTGTGTGGGCCATGCCTGTTTCCAAGGCCCAGAAATGACTATCTAGTTGCACTGGTTGCAGCCAGGGAGGGCATTTGCCAAGTGATCCCTGAGTGCAGCTGTGCCCGACGAGGTGCGCAGATCAGGCTGAGCTGATGACCCTCACAGAGAGCCCTGGAGAAGGGCGACCGGCTGCCCAGCAAATGCAGCTGGGATGGGACAGGAGAGATGTTAAACAGCCAAATACTCGGTGCACGGGACTAAGTGTGTCGGGAAACTTCTGCTTTGAAACAGTTCACTCAAAAAGCTGCACGTAATGCACTTGGGCAGGGGAAGGGCAGCCGTGGAAGGAAAGCTGATGCCCTCATGATTGCAATAAGTTAATAGTAGAAAATATTGCTGCAAAAGAACAACATCTGCCATGGCACTTGTTGCTCTTAACTGATTACTCCTTAAAATAGCTTTTTATCTTACTCTCTCCCTTAGGCTTGTTTCATGGCAGGATGCTTTAAGCTCCTTCAGTCTTTATCTTCACTTTGCTCTCTTTAAATCTTGCCGTCCATCTTCATGCTCTCACGTGGCTTGTCCTTGCAGGAATAATTAGGAATTAGGAGGAAAGCTGACCCTTTAAGCCTTCGTTTGTGCTGCCAGATTGGGCTAATAATTGAACTCAGCGCTCACTCTTCTTCTGTTAATATCTAGGGAAAATGTGGATCATGTTGCAGTCGTTACTGTCCTGTCTTCATTCCAGAGCCTTTGAATGGTCTGGCAGAAATGCAGATGTCACGAGTTTGCCCTTCCATGGAAGGCTGAAAAAACGTGTGTGTGTGAGGGGAGGATGGGAAAATAGAGACTCTAAAATGTGTGTGGAGCTCCCACGAACACGGGGAACTCTCCTTTTTTTAAGGAAATGCCCAAATCCTTGATGTAGCATTGAAAAGATAAATGGGGTAGAATTTTGCCAGCATGGCAATGCTGGCAGTTACGGTGCATTTGGCACGTTCATAATCTGTTCTTTCAGCTTTATCTTCTGGGCAGTTGGAGTAGATGTCTAGAATATGCATTCCTGCAATGACTTGTTTTCCAAAATTCTCTCAATTTTAGTTTTTCTCAAGATGGAAAATAACTTTTTTTGTGGTAAATCTTTTGTAGACTTGCCAGGTTATTCTTCAGTCATTCATGAGATGCTTTTTTTCCATTCCAGCAAGCAGTGCCTTAATAGGTAGGCCAAGAAGTTTATCTGGTGAACTCTTGTAATCTGAAAAATTTCAGCTCCATCAGAGCCTCATTTGTCATGGGAGCCTTGTCAACCCCAGGTAGGCGTTGGCACAGAAAACTTCAAGGGTTGCCCCGTTCCTTGCCTTTTCCCTATCTCATTTTGATAAAGCATTGGTTTTCTGTTTACATCTATATAAACTTTATCAGTAGCAATTTAATTCAAAAATCATTTAGCAGATGAAGGTTTGTTTCGATATGAGTCATTGGAACAAGAACTTCATGAGACTGCAGAAGGTAGGAGTAAGGCAAACGCAAATTTGCTTGTGCTGGGGGCAAACTTGGAAGCCAAGAATTCTCTGCTTTTCATGTTATGCACATCTTCCAGCGTGAGAAATGTATTTAATATGTTATCTTAATAGAATTATGTACTGCCAGCATGGCAATTTCATCTTTTCTTCCCTCATGTTTTCTTATCTTCTCTCTCATAGACCCCAACCTTGCTGTCGCAAAGGAATATGTTTCCATGCAGGTTTGGGGATCCATGTAAAGATTTTTCTTGGTGACAAACTGTGGGTGGGTTTGGTTGGTGATGGTGGTGTTTTTTTTTTTTTTTTTTTTTTTTTTGCTTTTCCTGTAGCATTTGGCTTTCTCAAAATGCCATGATGGATCCTTGGAAAAAGAGGAATCCTTTCTCTTGCACTAGTCCATGGTTGCAGCATGAAATGCTGCAGCGCCGTCCGGGCTGCGAGAGCCGCTGCAGGGAGGATGGGCTCTTCCTCAGCACCCAGCGGCCCTGCTGCTCCACAGCACTGCAGGGACAACAGGTCTGGTGCGTTTCCCACCAATCCTGTTTCTGACAACAATTCACCCCTTGTGCACTGTTTCTGTAAAGTTTCCATCAGGTTGGGCTTCATAATCCATGGGAATACTAGACACCTGAAAAAATGTGATTGAAAGGGCAATAAGGCAAATCTCTCACCTCAAACTTACATGTGCCAAGTGTTAAAACATTTCTGTATGTGCATTACTTTTCCATGCATCGCTTTGGTGCAGGGCTGCTGTAAGTGGTCTAAGGGAATAGACTTCGGTCCGATGTCTGGGCTTGCGCTTTAGTGATTGAGAGGTCTTGAGCTTGATGTCCTGTATGGGAGTCATTGCTGCCCTCGCTGCACAGCGTGGGCTCTGGGCATAGTAGCAAGCCCAGCTTGCTGGGTAGTTCCTATTTTAGAGAAGGAGCTGCTCATCTGGAGCAGAAGGTCTTTGGAATTGCTGTTTCATGCCTCGAGTTATTAGCTGTGGCTTACTGTGGCTTTCCATGGGGTTCTCTTAACTGCAAGTGGAAAACAGAATCTTGCCATTTGGATGGGAATGCCAGTTAGAGCTGCTGTAGTTTGAATAAAATTGTGCTTGATAAGGTCTTCAAGTAGATTTGCTCTTTGGATGGGATATTAAACTAGCATTCTCCAAGTGACTTCAAAAGCAATAAAGGCGATAGTTTGGAAGCCAGTTTCCAACCTGAGTGGAAAATACAACCAGAAGCTGCAATGTGATGTTCTGTTGGCACTCGCCAAGAAACTCACAGATCTAGAGAAGAACAGCATAAGAAGTTTTGCTTGGAAATATTCTTTAATAGTTTGAGTTGTTACTTCAGGTATCGTGTTCGGGGGGGGGGGTTCCCCTTTGCTCTCTGCTTTGTTGTGACACGTGGTTCCTAATGAGGGCTCTTTCGCTGCCACCTCTGCCTCTTTCCTCCTCTGTCTTCATAGATGCAGCCATGTCTTGTGAGTCCAGTAGGTGAGTATATGGCCCAATCTTTTGTATCACAAGAATAGGTTTGCTTGTTTGCATATTCAGATTTAGGTAAACCAAGAGCACTAGAAATAAGCTCCAGAGCAGATTTCCAGCTGTAACTGTGCACATTGCCAACGTGCACATCCTCCTGAGTGCTAAACCAGGGCAGAAAACACATTGAGAATGTCAGTGAGTCTTGTGCAAAAGCATGGAAGCTACTATTAGTTTTAGTAAAACATTCTCTTTGGGGTGGTTTTATCTCTTTGGGTGTTTGAAGCCAGCCTTATTGAGCTTGTCTGAAGGAGATAAGCGGTGCTGTTGAGCCAGCAGCAGCTTCGTTCTGCTTCTGTGACATTTTATCCGTGTGTTTCCTGCTTCCCACGCTGTGCTTTTTTTTCCCTCTCTAGCATACAGAAATATATGTTCTTTGTGGTTATGATCGGGGAGAAAGGCATTAGCTTCTTTAAAAGGTCACTGAATTTCAGCCCGATTTCTAGAATATGCAGAGGCTGCAGTTTGTGCTGATTCTCTCCAAGAAAAGCTGTCGTCATCAGGGATGCAGTTCTTTTATATATTTAAGGGGATGAAAATGTAAGAACTTAGCTCTGTGCTAAAAATAACTAGTATTCTCTTTCATTTCTGAGGCAATGAAATCATTAAGAGAACAAATAGTGTTAATAAAATATTTATAGAAAATATTTTCTGTAATTGGAAGTATGTATTCATATTGCTGGGCTGTCTAGTTTCTAGGTGCTCTTCATTGAGATTCACTTGCACTGCAGAGCAGTCTCTTTATTTGAAAGCTTCTGCTGGCGCAGAGCTTTAGGGCATTGTGTATGTGTATTTTTTTGGCTTTTTTCCTCTTTTTTTGAACCATTCCGTATGATCTCTGCTGGCATCCATGAATTTACTGTAGAAATAATTCCAAGATTTCTTCCCCTCCCTCCAAAGTCAGTTTTCTTTTGTAATCCAACCCGAGCACCCAACTTCCTTTTCTGCCCTTAGAAATGAGTGTTCTGGTTTCACAAAGTAAACAGGATCTCTTATTTTCCCCCTCTCTACAGAACATTTCCTTACGCCGGAGTTGGTATCAAATCCTGAATGCCGAGTCCCCCACTGCTGCTGTTCTTCTGCACTGTTCCAGATGAGCCTTTTCCTTCTGACAAACATCTCTTGACTTTGCTTCTCGCAGTTCTGCATGATTGTGCAAAACATGCCCTTATTTGTGCTCTCATTACACCCTCTTTTGGAATTTAACCTGGATAAATAATGTGGACACACAGAGCTATCCTGACTGAGAAGTGGGAAGCGCTGCGTTTAGTCTGGAAGAGAGCTCCTCTGCTATGGCACTAGCAAGCTGATAGGTTATGTTCTCAAAATCACTTTCTGTGGGTTTCTCTGTCTGTGTCCCTTTCTTTCACCTTTCTGTTTGCTCACACTCCTTGTTATGGCAGGAGTCTTCAGTACAAGGCTCTTTTAACTTACTCACTTCAAAGTGATCGGTAAGAGTTGCTCTTAGGTATGTAAGCTCTTTAAGGGGTGCCACTTTGATGGGAAGGAGGACAAGCAAGAAGGACAGGTGAAATGCAAACTCATGGGAGCAGAATCCGGCCTGGCTTATTTTTATCCTCTGCTAGTGTTAACTCTTCTCGAAGGAATGACTTATCCTAGATCTAAAATAAATCAAAAAAAAATTAATTGCAGAAAACTAGCAGAGTGCAAGATGGTTGTAAAAACCTATTAACATGTGCGGCACCTGGACTAAAAAATCTAAATTAACAGGGAGTAGAAAAAGCACTTCATCAACTTGGAACTGTTTAATGTGAGAAGATATAGATGTAGGTGCATAAATGTATAAAAGGACATCAAGAAGTACAAGGTGCTGCTTGCTATTCAGAAGGCTTGGAAAGTGTGGTTGCCAGGGAATCACTTCGGAATACTAAATCATTGGGCAAGTCTTGAATAACTGTTGCAAGACTTTATGCCAGGCTCAGAAAAATCTGCTGTGTTCTTTACTGTCGGGGTGTCAGAGGTATTTCATTAGCTCATAAGTCTACTATTAATTAACACATTACTGAAAAGCAGTGCAGGAAGATATTTGAAGATCTAGAAATGAATTTATTTTTCTATCTAGTACTATTGACATCCAGGGTTCTTAGTCCCTGGAATAAAATGGGGTTTAAGGCAAAATCTTCCAAAATGCAGCATAATATCTGCAGTATACAAATAATGGCACGTTTTTCTTATCCTGAAGCTGATTTCATAATTGCCATTTTTCCTCATGTCTGAAACTAATCAGTACACCCGTGTACGTGGCTTCAGCCTTCCTGGGACCGGGCAGGGAGCCAAGGGGATTCTCCCTCTTGTCCCCTTTTGATCATGCATTCACAGAAATTCCCAGAAAGTCATTCACAGAAACACAGCACAGCTGAGGTTGGAAGGGACCTCTAGAGACCGTCCAGTCCAACCCCCTGCTTCAGCAGGGACACCCAGAGCACGGAACACGGGGTGGCATCCAGGCGGGTTTGGAAGATCTCCAGAGACTCCACAACTTCCCTGGGCAGCCTGTGCCAGGGCTCCCTCTGGAAATCATTTACATTACTTGCCTGATTAAAGAGTAACTTCCTTATAAAGAAGGATTTTCTACACAAAACAAAAACCTATTGCTTCTTTTGTAAGTTATGAACGGTAACAAATACTCAATATACTTCTGGCTTACATTTACTTAAGTGTGATGCTCTTGCAGCACAGACAGTTCCTGCGTGTGGCCAGGGGAGCTTGCACTGGCAGCTTAGGAACGTGCCTGCTGTCACCCTCAGTGGCTCCAGCAGCGAGAGACCTCCCTTGAGACTGTGGGAAGCAGCTGATACAGCAGGTAATCCAGCCGAGCCGTTGTGGAAAGGGTGTCGCACCAAAACTCCCACTTCCCCTGTGCCCACTGAAGCTGCTGGAGATGTGTTCCAGTTTCTGCAGCTGGGACCTTCTTGCCTCGTGTGAAGAGGTTGGTGAGTAGCTGTCTGATCTCGGCATTGTCTTAGGCGACAGATGGCCACCCCTGGCTTTGTGGCCGATGGCCTTTTTCAGTGGTGCCTTATGTTGCTGGTAAAGGGGTCATAAGCACAAGATGTGATAAAATTGGCTGGGTTCATGGCTTGAGAACAGTAGTACAAGGTAAAAGTAACCAATGCTCATCACTGTTTTGGACAAAATTTGGCCTTCCCATCTTAAGACATGGAGTATTTTCAGGTGCTGGTGATAACTGCTTTTTGTAGTATGAGTGGTCGACGTTTTGGGTGAGGAATGGGGAAGCCCTTGTGAAATACAAGCTCAGAACACTTTCCTTGTTGCTGTGTACAAGAAGTAGATTGAAGGCTTTCAAAAGTGCTCTTGAAAACTGCTCTTGAAAACCACCACTGTAATTTGCATCTGTTGGAGTTGCAACTTGATTGTGATATGTGATCAGCCTGGGGATCAAGGAAACCAGCTCTAGTTTCTGAAGGATTTATCCTTAAGAAGAGTGGAGACACCGAGGAATGTTGCTGGGGCTGGAGACGACAGCAAATACCTACGTTATAGAAAGTGCCATTCAGTAGCTAGAGGGGGTCAGTTAGGCCATGCTAACTGCTGCTTGCCAACCTTCACCCCTCCCCAATTTCTTAAAGAATAAAACAAAAAAAATATATATAAATGTTGATTTTTGGTGCTTCTGTAAATTTAGGACACTTCCGTTTTCTTCCAGAGTTTTCTGTAACTCTTTTCCAACTTTAGTCTCAACATATGAATAATATCCAGCAGCAGAATGACACATTTTTTTAGTGACAGTGATAAAGATCAGATCATCTGTTCTTTGTTCTTTTTTCCTATGTAAGATGATAAATGAATTTCCTAATGGTCTGTGTTTTCTAATAAACCTTTTAAAATTGCTCTGAACTCAAAAGTATATATTGAATACTGAGAATTAAATATTTAAGAAGTATTCGCTTTGAAATGTTGCCTGGTGGCTCTAAAGCTTCTTTGCTTTAGGAGTTTTTAGCATCTATGTTTATTTTGGTAATTTTTCTTAGACTCTTCCTTTTTCCCTCCCATAAAATTCCTTTCCTGGACTTGTTTCCTCTTTCTTCTTCCTCCACCCACTTTTGAATCTGTTGGTTAATTCAAAATAAATGTCAGATATTTTCATCCTCATCTTTATGCCAAGTTCTTTGAAACTAGACAATATAGTAAATGAGGGCAGACTAGAAACAGCTGAGCTGAAACACTGTGCCCTGAGGTACTCAACTCCGTGTGAGCTAAGAATGCAAGGCCTCATTTCTGGGGGCCCTACCTTATAACTAAAGGTGCTCTCTAAACTAGTTTATTCTGCTCTCTATCCTACTTTAACAGAAGTCTTAAGCAAGAATATTGCCATATTCTTAAATGCCAAATTCTAGTGGCATTTAGGCTGCAGCTCAACTATTAATGTGGTTATGTGCATCACAACTTGAGGAGTTTTGACAGGTCAGATTTACTTGTTAGGCTAGAAATAGCTCTTGAACGGTTAGCCCGTGCAAAGGAGGAGGACGGTTGTGCTAAGTGTTGCCACTCTGACTCCCTGTTCCAGTTTGCATGCTCAGGCCCAATATTTTGGGCCTGTTTTCCCATATAAAGAAAATAAAGTAAAAATAGAATATGGTGTGTGCATGGTGGGGTGTTCTTTTTTTGTTTTTGATCTGATGGCTCCAACTTTGTATGGCTCTCGTGACTGGCCTAAAAATGGGAAACCAAAGTAAACTATACCTGGCTTATTCAAAAGAAGTAAACTATTAAGAAGAAATACTTGAACTTCTGACTTGGGTAATTTTCTTCCCTCTGAGGCTGATAAATAACTCTTGTTTCTTATCCTTGCCTCTATTTCAGATGAAACAAGCTGTTCTCGGACTTAAATACCTGGAAAAGTTCCCTTTGGTTTGCTCCAGAGAGACAAGCTTTGAGACTTGAGACACTGGATACCTATAGATAACCTGTTAATTTCAAACATTATCTGTCAACCTTGAAGTGAAAGGAGCGACTGATAAAAGTAGAGCCCCTGTTGCATGGTTGCAATGAGGAGTTAGGGAAGAGTTGAGGGAAGAATGAGGAAGATGAGGAAAAAGGCAAATGATGCAGTTGCCGTAATACCTGTGTATCTTGATACCTCATGTAGTGCCTCGGCTCACTGCTCACTTTTTTCATCCTTTCTTCTGTTATCTGCCTTGCTGGGCTGGGAATCTGCTTTATGCATTTGCAAAGGATGAATCTGCTTAAAATTCCATATAAAAATGAGGTTCTGTGTTCTAATCTCATTCTTTTCATAGACTCAGTTGATAAAACTGGCAGTTGTTTTCTGAACTATACAGTGCTTTACTACAGAATGTGTATTTCTGTCTCTTTGTTTTGGCGATGCCTTTGATACATGTGGCCGACACAGTGATGCTCCATAATGAAGTGAGACTGCTCTGACAAGAGCAATCACTGCCTTGGTCAGATAGAAGGTTGTTCTCCCACGGGGACGACGTTACACTTGGATTTACAGCGATTGAACGAGGGGAGATGAGTGAGATATCAGGTGTGAAGAAGAGCCACCGCTGAGCAGGACTGAGCTCTGCATCTGCAGGGTATGAGGGCATAAAGAAAAGCTGTTATTTCTGCCTGACACAAGGAAACGAAATGTCGCTGCCTCATCTCCTTCTACTGAGTGCTCTCTGGAATAGCCAATACTAAAATATTCTTTGCTGTTTCTCAGCACATCGCCTACTTCATCCTGTCAGTTGTTCTCTTATAGAAAGAGACTGAATTTTGATGAGAAATAGGTGGAAGCAAAATGCTGCGCATGTAAACACAAGCTCTGCATGGGTACGAATTGTGTGCTATATATGTGTGTGTGTGTGTGTGTGTGTGTGTGTGTGTGTGTGTGTGTATATAATCAGTGCATAAAGGTACTTCTGTATATATAGAAACAGCAACTTGTATTGTCTGATGCTCACTGCGTTACCTGTATGCCAGGTAGATGCCCAAAGTGCCAAGTTAGCACTTGCCTATTGAGTAAAGTCACACTGATGGCAGCCTAGCTGCAGCACAGCATTGATCACAGCATTGTGAAGCCTGCTGCTTAGTGCAAGCATCAAGCTAATGGTTATGATTTTATTGGAGCTCATTTGTTCATCGTTATTTGGAGCGATGTGGTGTTTTACTGGTGTATATCCTGCCCTTCTTGATGATGTCATGGCCATTGGTCATAGCCATGTTTAGTTTTTCTGTATTTTTCCCTAATACATATGAGAGTATTCTGAGGAAGCTCAAAACGTTATTTTAAATTCTTCTGGGGGCTAGTTAGGTTAATTTGGGGAAGGCTGCCCAGACTTTGTCCTGGAAAGCTGGTTTTGGCATATTGATGGCAGTTTCCATTGCTTTTCCTCCCTGTATGGAGGATGTGTGTATATATATACGTATGCCTATGTATGGCTTTTTCTCCTCTATGGGATTATGCATCTCTTAACTAGGTTTATTATAGCTTCACTTGTGCTTCTGGAGCTCGCCCCCATATTTCTTTTTTTTTTCTTTTTTTTAAATTAAAAAAGGCCTATCAGTAATTTGAGTTTCTGTCTAACAGCTGGCCTGACAGAGTGCTCCTGGGTACGTCCTTGTGAGCACAGAGGCTGAAGGCTCCTTTTGCTGAAACTCTCTGATCATTTTCTAACTCCCTTTGAAGGGAAGACTTCTGGCTTGTGTTTATACTTAGCTCCTGGATCTTGCGAGGAGAGGCTGGGAGCTCACTGTTAAAAATAGTGGGCTAATATGTGTGGTGGAAGGAGTAGCAGTGACTTTTTGCTGTTGAGTTTTATATACCATTAATGACTTCAGAAACAGCTCCTTGGCTTTTTTTCCAGCTTTTGGCATTTTGGAAAGTTCTTCTATTTCCAAGTTAGTTCCAGAAAATGCTTGCTCATAAAATACAGCAGAAGAGATGAAATTTAGCCTTTAAAGTTTTTTCTTTTTAGCAGTTCACAAGCAACTGCTAGGCAGCCTCCAAGTGGAACCTACATTTGCCTTGTCTTTTCTAATGAAGTCTTTAGAATTGCAAAGCTCCAAGGCTGCTGATGGGTTTGATAGCTGCACAAAAGCTTTCTGCCCTGCACCTGGTCTGTCCCTCATGCTTAGCTCACCCTTCAGAGCAGTTTTCCTCCCTTCTTAGCTCTGTTTCTATTGTGGGCTTCCTTTGTGGCGCTTGTTTTTGCTTCCAGCCAGCACAGTGGGTGCCCTCCCCTCGCAGGGGGGGCAGATGAATAGGCCTCTGCTTGAGCTCTCACCCTGCTCTTGCTGGGCCTTAGTACTCCAGAGGAGGTTTCCCACCTCTTTTTAGAGGAGATTAATTTTAGGCTGCCTGGGTAGGGTAGGTCAGGCCTTGCAGATTGCTGCTTTTGAGTGCCCAGAATTATTGGGTAGCTCAGTAAGTCTCTATTCTGAAAGCCTCCCAGGTTGGCCACAGCGCTCTGCCCAAGTGAGGCTGTGGCTGGGCAGTTGGTGCCACATTGAAGTTACCTCCTGCTGCCTTTGGCTTGATCCGCACTGTGGCTTTGGAGGGCAGGCTCCACGTGGGGCTTAAACCGGTCCCCAAACTCGCTGCTTCGGCAGCGGGCTTTAAACTTGGCTGTGTAGAACTACTGCTTTAGCCTTTGCCTCCCTAACTGTATTCACACAGGCTTGTGAACAAATGGCAAGCATAAAAATGTGCTTTTTCAGAAGGCAGCACTAACTGGTGAAGTTTAGGTGAAGAGAAAAGCACCCCTGGGTGCGAGGAAAGGAATGTCTAGCAGCGGTGAGATGTGTGCCCTGCTGTCTCTTAATCTGGGATTGGGATGGCTTGTTTCTTGTCAGAGCATTAGATCAGCTTGGACTGTTGTTCTAATAGAAGACAAATGGTTGATCTGGTCTTTCACTGTTTTGCTGCCAATAGGTGAGTTCCTGCAAAACAGTGTTTTCGAAAGCTTCACGCTGTAGCCATTGGGTTATGTAGTCCTGGTCAGTGCCGACCTGATGTTCCACACACCATCTGCATTACTCCTCATACTAGTCTCAGTACCAAAATTGGGCAGAGAGGTTCTCAATGAAGCAGAGGTGTTGGCTACAGTCTCTGGTAGTTGGGGTTTCTTTCTGTTGATGCCAGGCTCTGCTTTTCACATGTTAGCAGTTCATGATAGGTCTCCACTCCTTACGTTTCTGCTGCAGTTGTTGGGAGAGCTTCAGCTGAATGACTGATTTGCAGATAGGCAAACCTGGAAAAGGTTCTTTGTAATGACCTCTGAATTTCACACTGTGGATTTGTTTAGTGGATTACATGTATTAGTAGAAATCATCCACTGTGTGGAAGCCCTGTGAAAGTCTTGCCCTGCAAGCTCTACACTTATTGGGGACAGTTCTTTCTTTCTTGATGAGAACTGGCCTTTTTATTAAGACAGTAAATGGTGATGCTGGATGTGTTGTCATGTCCAGACTTGGGAGGATTTGTCTATAAATCCTCATGTTGGAATGGAGAGTGTTGGAAGTGGAAAAAATGCAGAGTGTTCTTGGAAGCAAAGATCTGTCAAGTGCAAGCTTCTTTTATAAGGTTATCCAATTAGAGGAGCTCCCAAGTAATTTTTCACACTTCTGAGATTTATTCCATCTGTTTCTGTTCAAAAGGCATCCTTCATGGAAGAGGTAGAAGGAAACTGTTCCCAAGTTCTCCAGTGGCTCACTGCTGAATCTGAATACTAGGACTTTTTAATTAGTATTTAATTCAGTCTCACTTTTTGTCTTCCTCTTGTTTGCTTCCTGAGAGAGCAAAAAGAAAAACTTTAACATGCTACAGAAAAGATCCAAGACCAGGAAGACTTCAATTCTCTTGTCCTCCTTCAGTTTCCTTCTGTACCTGTGATAACTTTCTGTTAGGAGAAGAGAAATGGGGTGTAGTGCAGTGTTGCTTCCTTGCATTATACACCTGCAGATGTAATCCAGCAAAACAGCCTGTAAAGGGCATCCTCCTCCACCCCAAAGAGAATCCAGGATCCAAGAGGTTTATGCTGCTTAATTATAATAGTTCCTGTTATTTCCTTAATGTAGAAGCTGCACAGATGACTGCAGCAGCAGCAGTTCTGTTTCAAATATACATGGATTTCTAGTACATGCATGTATATCTTCTTGATTTTTAATTAGATTGTTTTGAATGTTTCTAAAATTAAGCAAAAAATGCACAGCTTTTGTTACTTTTGTCTGGTGTCTTTAAGACGTGTGGAAGAAATACAAAAATTCTTCGTTCAGGTTTCCCTTCTGTTACACTTGGAACTTGTAGTTGTGCTATTTTCTCTCCTTTCCTTCAGGAGTATAAGCAAAGAAATGGAAGTAAGTCAGCTAATTCAGTACTTAACTATAGTTTTTTGGTTTCAGATGTTATAAGGTGAATTTTACCTGTTGACTCAGGCCCTTGCTTTTATTTCAGCTCAGAACTCGAGTTTCCTGGACCTCCAGAAGCAGAGGACTCTGTGCATAGTGACTTTATGCGACACACTGCTTGCTTTCTGTGTGTTTTTTATTACTAATTTGTATCCTATGGAGAGGAAAATAACGTGTTTTCCTTTTAGAGCTATTTATAGAGCAAGCTGTGCTGGAATAGAATCAGGTGATTAGGGATAGGGTTTGAAATGCTGTCTAACTCGCTGGACGTTTTTGATATTGCAGAATTAACAAGAGCTGTTGTTAAACCACTTGCTTAAAACCCTTGTCCACTTTCAGGCGGACACAACATGCAATTACGCCAACAAGCACTGATTTAATGATTTGTGTGAGCTCTTGATGCTACTATACCTGTGCTGAGAGGGGCAGCCCCAGCGCTCTGCTCCCTCCCGCCCTGCCTCTACACTCCTGCATCATCAGCTGGTTAATTTTGGGGGTGACTCGGATATGTTGGCCCCATCTGCGGCCTCTGAGCGACTCTGTGCTCACTTGGAACAACTGGAACCTCTCGTTCCGTCCTGTCCTTTGGAAGGCCCTCACTGCTGCTCCCTTGGCTTCAGCCACGCTGTGAGGGCAGAGCTCCCTGCAGGGCACCCGCCGCCCAAGGCCTCCGCACACGTGGCAGACGGCAGAGGTTTCGTGACCTCCTCTCCACTCTTCCTTATCCTGCTCAAGTTTTTCTGGCATCTGCACCATAGGTGCTGGATCACTCAGAAAATGTTGAAGCTTGATGATTTATGACTAGAGGAAATGGCTACAAACTGAAGCATTGGAAGTTCCACAGGAACTTAAGGAAACATTTCTTGATTGTGAGGGTGCCAGAGCCCTGGCACAGGCTGCCCAGGGAGGTTGTGGAATCTCCTTCTCTTGAGATCTTTAAAATCCGCCTGGATGCAGCCCTGTGCCCCGTGCTCTGAGTGACCCTGTGTGTGCAGGGGGGTTGGACTAGATGAACTCTAAGGTCTCTTCTAACCTTGAAGATTCTGGGATTCTATGCAATTTTTCTTTGATTTTCTCCGCCCCCTCCCAAGGCAGTGCAAGTGTGATGGCAATGTAAATGCTGCCGCTGCTGCTGTGCACTGCACCTCCAAATCATGGAACTGTGTGCGTCTTTCTGACATAATAATTTGGGAACAGAAGACTGCTTTACACAATATTTATAAAAACAGAAATTCTCTGTTGAAAGAGGTGCATCTCATCTCCCCCCAGCCTCTCCTTTTGGGAATTGGAATTGAGTGCTCAGAGGCTTGCGGCCATCTGAAACGTGCCAAGCTGCTGCTGTTTGGCAGCGTCTGCCTTGTGCCATGTGTGGCTGGTTGTGCAGAGCAGCAGGTGCCCTCTGCCCTGGGCAGCAAGTTGGGTGGGAAACCCTCATGGAATAGATGGATCTTTTTGCTTTCTGCTTCTGACTCCTGCTGTGGTGATGCTCTTTACGGGATATTGCTGGTTGCTCCTGGGGCACTGTGAGCTTCCCCTTTACACAGTCAAGTACCCAACTCCTCATCCTCCTCTTTGCTTTTCTGCCCCTCCTAGTTACACCCAGCATGGCTTCATGAATCACAAGAACTGACTAATGTTTTAGAAAGGACAGCAGAGTTTGTCAGCTTTAAAGTAATTTTTTTTTCTGCCTTTTCTTTGTTGATTGAAGTGAAATCTGAGCAAAGAGTATGTTTTATTACAGGGAAGCTGGAGTTATGTAGCTGCGTGCCTAAACTTCCACTGAGCTGCTTCCCTCCACATGTAGGATCCTGTACATGATGGCAAACGTTTATAGAGAAATTTATTGCTTGCAAAATACTCAGAGTTGTGTGTCACTTGGGGGCTACATATCCAAAGTATATTAACACAGTTCAGGGGCCTCCCACATAACTCATGCTGTTACCCCTAGGTCATCTTCCGATTTATTTCCTTAGAATACACTTAAAGATCTTTGTTTAACAGTTTGCCTCAACTTAAAAGCTGACTTCCTGGGTAGCTTCCCTGTTCCAACCTCGGGGTTCTCCATTTGTCACTGCCTGTTTGTCAATCGAAAAAGTCTCCAGTGCCCAGAAATCTGGAATGAAATTGAACCAGGGCTTCGAACTTACCCCATTAGCTGTATAGACAAGTAGTTTTTTGTTAAGTTAGGCTAAACTAACTTAGACAACCTGTATACATTAAAATTTTAAGTTTCTGACTGTTCATACATTTGTGTATTCCGTTCTGATTTTCTAAAATGTCATTTCAGGCTTTGCAGTTGTTCTAGTATTTGCACAAATAGTAGCAGTAAGCACTAACATACCTGCTTAGTCCTAAGTAAATGTAAACTTTGCAGAGAAGTAGGGCACTAGAGTATTTAATTTTGTGTGAAGGCTGCAAGGTATAATAGCTGGCATTTTGGAAATGCTTTGTGTATTTGCTGAAAGTATAGTCAAAATGCTTTGCGGCTCTCTATATGGATCTATCCATTGTAATCTGGATTATTATTTGTGGTTTTTTTTCATTTATAGCATCCCTTGCATGTGTGGTTTTCCTTTATCTTACCAGCCTTATTGGAAGCTTCTGTTTTTGTTTCAGATTCTTAGATATATGAAAGGAATCTGCCTTTCACAGCAATTTGCTTACACTGAATAAAGGAAGCGGAAGGAAAATTGAACTCTTTGCTCTAATAATTTGAGGCACTACTTCAAACAGCCATAATCAAACGTTGCAAAGCAAACATCTTCTCAGCCTGTTTCTAGTCACTGAGGGTTTATTTCTTGCTGTACTTGGAAATAAATGTCTGTTTCCCTAATGCTAAGCAAACTGGCAGCCAAATGAAGACGGAGTTTATTTAGAGGATGTTTCCTGCCCATCCTGCCGACAAGAATTGGGGTCCTGGGCATTCTCGGAGCGTGCTTTCCATCTTGGCTTCACACAAACCCCTTTTCCTGGAGCAGGGTGACGTGGCTTCCCCTTCATGTTAACCGGATTAAATTGCGAAAGTCCTTGTCTGGCACGTGGGAAACCCGGCTTCATCTTTCTGCAGTGACACAGATTCTGAGTCGTATTTCTTCAGACCTCTTAGAAGGCAGCAGCTGGGCATTGGGTCAGGAAGCAGGCAGACAAGTTAGAGCGGGGCTTGTGTTTGGCTTCAAGTGCCCTTCTGCAGGAGGGGTGACTAATGAGGGGATTTTGAACTGGCTTAACTATTTGATAAGAATCTAATGCTGTGCCTGTTCTCAGCACTGCAGACTGAATTGAAAAGGCAGATATTAAACACTGGTCATAACAAACTAGGCCTGCCGCAGCTGCAGCCCAAGCCCTCGCAGCTGTCTGAGTGTGCTCAGTGATGTGAGCCCCTTCCTAGAGGAGCCAAGTCCCGTCAGGATCTGCTGTGTGTAGCTGGGGCTCCCGAGCTCCTGCCGGCTCTGGGCAGTTGTGATGCAGAGCGCAGAGCCACGGAGCTTCCCAGCATTTCCCTGAGTCTGGCCCCGAGGGCCTCGCTGGAACAGAAGCGGATAAGCCGCCGAGAGGGGCATCCCTTGGTGCAGGAAGAGCACCCCTGCCCAAGCCACCAACTGACTTGCTGCTCTGCACTGCATGATGCAGAGAAGCCTTAAGTTAGTCAGCTGGATCAAATGATGCGCTTTGGAGATGCTGCCAACATTCCCTTGCCTTTTAGAAAGCCATCACTAGAAGAAAATCTGTGTGGGGACTGGCCATCGGCCAACGCTTTGAAAGCAAGTACCAAAACTGATATTAAGCCTTAGTATGGATATAGCCCCGTGCTGCCACTGTGTTCCATTACTCTCTCTGGGCATATGGTACCTAGGCAGAATGAACCCAGGCTGCCCCCCTGCTTGCTGCCAGCTCGGGGCAGGAGGCAGGAGCTGCCGCGTCGCTCCCGGCCCTTTCCCGCACCGGGATCCGCGGGGCGACTCCTCCACAGTGGGAGGGGAGCCTGGCTGCGGCAGACACGCGGCTCCCCGTTAAGGTGGTGTCACCCATAAAGGCTTTGGCGTCCAGATTGACTCGCCTGCGAGTCATGGAATAACTTGGCTAATGATGTTGCGCATTGGCAAGTTCTTTTATTCGCAAGCCAGCTGTAGGATAGAAGGCTTCCTCCTAATGAGGTCTAACCTTATAGCAGGTTGAACCTGTGATACTTGAAACTGCTATCTGTAAAAATTTGAAAGGTGCAAATAGGAAATAATAGTAGCAGTAAAGCAGTGCTTTCTGTCTAGGAGTAATGCCTTGAGCCATGGATCAGCTTAATGTCTTTTTTGCTAAGCAAAATAATTGACAAAACACTAATTGCTTTGAATTTGTGGCGAGTACAGTACTAGGTGCAAGTAAATATTCCAAAGCCAGAAGGATAAGTAGTCTAGAAGACCCAACTAATGGTAATGAAATTACCCACTAACGCTTGTCTGTGTATAATTACAGCTCTCCAAACTAAATTAGCACTTGTCTTCTGTTTCTCGCTGCATCTAACCCTGTCTCGTTACTGATCAAACTCGCTTGAGCAATGCGGGTTTGAATCCTGCCCTGTGTTTGTGTTAATGACCGCCTCATCCGCCCTTTCCCCCTGCCTGTCAACACAGCTTTAAATGTGTAACCACTCCTTGGGCTGAAAATATTTCTTCTACATGAACTATTGAGGATTCTTTTTTTAAACTGAAAGTTATTTCTGCATCTTTCATATCTCAAATCCAGTCTTCTAGGTAGACTTTTAATGGAGCGAATAGGCTGAACAGGAAAAAAGGGGTGAAGCAGGACTTGGGCCATACATGGATGGGAGCTCCCCTGTGTTTCGGGAGGACCTGGGCCCTGGCTTGGGCTGCAGGCCCAGCCTGTGCATCCAGAGGTCCCGGGAAGCGCCACCAGAGGCCGGGCAGCAAATGCAGTGGTGCTGCCCATGCATCTAGTGCAGGGTCTCTCCTGCTTGGCCATTCGCCTCTGCTTTGTCAAGAAGTGGAAGATACTCGTGCTAAATTGCTGCTTATAGAGCTATTGGTATTTTTAAGTGTTTCTAGTGTTCCATTTAAATCCATAGAAAGTTTAATTTCTACTAAGCTTTAGCTTTCACACCTCAGAGCAATTACCCACAAAAGTTAACTCCTTCTCATGTTCTGCTTATAGTACTTCTTCATTTGCTGCTCACTAAATCTCTCTCCCATACTTACCTGCTACTTGAAGCACTTCTCCAAACACTTTCAGCTAGTTTTAAGCTTAGGGCAAGCCCAGCTTTGTTTGTTGGCTGGTGGGAATTATGTGTCTGTGTGAGCACCAGGATACTCTGCCGAGAGGGCCGCTCCTCAAGCGGGGCGGCTCTGTGAGGCTACCTGAGAAGCTGGTGCTGGGTTTCATGGAGAGCAAGCTGCAAAGGCAGCTGCCTCCCGTGAGCATGACATGGGAATGTCACTTAGCCATCTGGCTTGTCCATGTGTTGCACCAAATTAACACGCTGAGGCAGTTTACAGTGAGAGAAGTAAAGAAATGGGTCGGTCTGGTATATTTAGCTCCGGAGTTGGAGCGCGTGCTTCCTTCTGTGCACAAGTTGGCTCGCAAGGGCAGAGATGACTGGGGGCCTCCCTCCTTCCTTCCTGTGCCCTCCAGAGGACACTGTATCCGTGTGTACTTCCCGACCACCTGCTTTGAGATCAATCTCTCAGCCTCCCCTTTCCCTTCCCTGTCTGGGAGGCAAGTGGGGCCTCCAGTAACCAGTAAATATGGGTGTTCCTACCCCTACCTTGGCCCTTGGACTTGCCTTGAGGCTCTGCAGACAGTGCCCAAGTCGCTTCCTCGAGCTCTCAAATTCAGACCCCTTCAAAGTGGCGTTGAGCTGGTGAAGAGCTGCACTGAACTTTTGCCTTCAGCGGCCTGACAAAAAAACCTTTTTGCTGAATTAAATGTGAAAGGACATGGAAAATAATTAGGCTTAAGAGCACATGCTCCTCAGCTGACAGGATTAAGGGACAGGTGGGGTCCTCTTGGGAAGACTTAACAGGGGGAGGGAGTGAAGCATGAGGAGGCCCTGGTTCCTTTGTTCAGCTTCAGGAGAAAAATCCTACCAGGCTCCTTTGCTGGCTCTAATGAGTGCTCTGCAGTTACTTTTCAGCACACATACCATTCTTTGAAAATCATCCCAGTAATTTGGAACAGTGAGGAGACTGGAGGAATTGTGCAAAACTTGACATTCCTTGTGTATTGGCAGGATTTTCTTCCTGTTACAGCAGCACTTGCTCAGTGCGCGAACCCACTCGAGTGATTTTGCTCTTGAAAGGAAAGTGGGAATTACGAATTCAGGAACAAGAGGAATTTGGAGGGAAGGAAAGGGAGGAAGACTCCACCACTCGTTCCTCTCAAAGTGGTTGTTATCAATAATGCTGCAGTGAGAAATCAATAGCAATCTCTGAAAACCAGACAGAGCCCACCAAAATGAATGTGTGAAAATAACAACATCCAGATATTTTGGAAGAATTTTCCATCAGAAAACTGCCCCATAAGATACAACAGCTAGATAACCTGACCTCTTTTTTTCAGATAGCTTTCATATGTGGGCCATTTCTTATTGGCTTTCCTAAAGCTTTGTTTAAACTTTGCTGTTTTGCATATTTGAGCATTACTGATTAAAAACTTCTATTTATTCTTTTTTTGAGAAATGAATAAGACTTTACTTCTAAATAAAATTTGCTACATAATTTAAATGCAGAAGCCTGTTGAATTTCTATTTCTTATGCTTTCAAATGGTGGAGGAAATCAGCCAACCTTTCCTAAACCTTTCTTAAAATTTGAAGTTAGCTCTCTTGGATCACTTCATGAGCTTAAAATCTAAAAGCTTAGTTATTTCCATTTGCTGTGAAAGCATAAAATTAAACCAATTAAGGAGATTATTTTAAAGATTATGTACTCTTTTCAGGAGGACCCAAATGATATCGACCCAAAAAGGAAAGATGTGCGTGGCAGCAATGGGGAGGACAAGGCACAAAATGTGGAGACGCTACCTCCAGGTATTGCAGTAATATTTCTTTTCAACAATTCATAGCCATAAAACATAACCACTTGAAAGACTCATAGCCATAAAATGTAGCAAATGTTCTGATGCTAACTTTTTTTGTGGTTTGGAAGTGACAGGATTGCTTTAGAAAATGTGTACCCCTAATTCTTACAGCTTCAGTTTCCTTAGATCTCACCTGCTTGTTACCGCTCCTCTGGACTTAAAGATACGTAGACACTTTTTCTCTACTCGTGTGCTTGTAGCTGTTGTCCCGCAGTAGCTACAAAGGTCTGCTTTGCTCCATGGATGATGCTGGCATGCAGCACACTTCAGCTGGGAGTAGGAAGCTTCCAGGGGCTGGGAAGATGCTGCGATGTGGCAGTTTTTCTCAGAGGGTGTGCAGATGGTGGGCCTTCATTTTGCCTCTGAGACTTGCTGTTTGTCATATACAGGCAAATACAGCAGTTTTTTTGCCTTTGAATGAAATGGAAACGTGCCTTGAGGATGAGGTAGGAAAACTAAATATTGCAGAACTTCATTAGACTTGCCTTCATAAAACTTCTTTTACTGCTAAAAGCTGCATGGCAGTGAGATTTAATGAATAGTCAGAACTGTCACACTGAGGAATGCAAAAAGTAAAATGGGCTCGAGTATTTTATACTATATCTAGAAAGTAAGGCTCTTGCTCTCAGAAAAGAACTTTTGTTCTGATGGCTTCAACATGCTTTATTCTTTTACCATTAACACTAATGCTCAACTTAAAAGTTGATGTCTTAGCCAAGCATGTGGAAAAGTATGAGGCCTTGGGGGAAGAATTAACCATGGTAAAGACTCCTGTAAGCAGCTCTGAGCTTCCCTCCCTAATAAATTGTTAGATAAGTTTTTTTTCCTGGTCTCAAATTCTTGATACAACATGAACCGTTGGAATTTTAACTTTTTCCTTTAGCCTTTGACTTATCATATCTCCCCCTTCGGGAGAGGAGCAACAAGACTCTGTTTGTGTAGGTGATCTTTTTGGCAAAATTATACTTTGTGGATGATTTTGCAAAAAGAAAATAGTCTGAGTAGTCTGAGTTCTCTAATAAGATTTCTGGCAGGTCTTACCATGTATGTTTTTTTTTTTCATTTTCAGGAACCTCTATAAATATATTAAATATTTCCCTTGTTACTAGAACTGCAGATTAGCTAATCTCACACCTTCTAAGTAGTATTCCTATTTAAACTTTCTGGAGATTCAGGTGTTCTGGGCCCAATGATGTTGCTTCTTCAAAATACTAGAACTGTAGTTCCACAGTACGGGAGGAGATAGGAAGGTCATAGGTGGAAACAGTGAAAATCAGATGCTGGGAGGGGTGATGCCTGAAGTGAGATTAAATATCATGTAGATTAAGTCGGGTGGTTTTTTTTTTTTGGTTTTTTTTTTTTCCTTGTCCATTTTAATCAGTCATTTTTATGACTTGATTTAGTAAGTAGAATACGTCATTCGTCGTGTTACTGCATAATCTTGTCAAATGTCAGAGGCTACATGAGCAGGATTATGACCCTTACATTGCTGCTTTAAGGAATTTCAGGTTGTATTGGAATTCTCGTGGCAGTGAAATTGAGTTTGTATTTTTGCAGGGACTTCGTGTAGCACTTCAAAGCACACTAAGCTCTGGGAAGGCTTTCGTCCCTCTGCTCCAAAATCCTTCTTGCTGTTCTGTTGAGGTTAGAAGACCTGTGGTTTAGGCTGCAGCCTCCTATGCAGTACAGTGTCTTCACAACCCCTAGAGTGCAGGGGATTGTATATGATCTTTTATCTCTAAAATGGTGTTGTATAAAGATTAACTACAGCTTTATTTATTTTAACCCTGTATACATCAGACTACATATCCTCTGTCATTTGACCTTTAATACGTTGCAAAGGTCAGCTTCTTGCTTTGTGCACATAAGTGTTGGCTTTTGTACTTACAAGGAAAGGCCCTGAGTTTTCTGTGACTAAGGAGAATAATGTATAGTCACTTCTTTTTACATCAGTTATTGCAAGATTGCATGCACTTTAATTGTTTAACATTTATAATCCTCCTCTGACGAATGGGATCACTCATGTCCTCATGGCTCATATGAGTCATTCTTACCAGCCTCTCGCTGAGTGAAGAAGCAGTGAACTACATCTTTTAAACTTGCTGTTAGTTTCCTTGAAGCATTCAAAAATAATAATGAGACTGACAAGTTATGTGTAATTTTATGCATAAGTAAATATTGCTGCTTCATCTTTGGTTTCTGGTGTTGGTTTTTCCATTTTACTTAACATAGCTGGGAAGTGGCTCTCCTCAAAGAAAACAGTTCAGATCACCTGGTCACTCAAACAAGAATATGAATTTCAATGGTTATTCAGCCACTGCTTTTGTAAGTTAAAGACACTTTAGAATCTCTTAAATACAATTTTGACCTACAGGTATTATTTTGAGTAACCTCCTGCTTTCAGACTATATTCAGTCATCAAGTGCAAACTGTGGGGAAAGTGTGTGTGCATCCCTCCCAACACTGACTGCTGGTAGGGTGGGCCTTTCCCTGCTGTGCTTTTTCCCTTTGCTCTCCCTTTGAACAGCTTTTGCTGTTCCCCTCTTTACTCCCAATAGATCTGATCCATATTCCATGCAGTTCCCAAGACCAGAGCCAGGCTTTACCAGCTTCCAGCCTCCTGAAGTTAAACTTTTCTTACAATCTATAGGTTACTGCTTTTGAGTAAAGTTAGCCCTGAGACCTGTCTTCTCTCCCCCTAAAATCCATTTTACTTTGCTTGGATTACTTTTGCATTTTCTGGTTTTAGCATCTTGGAAAATAGTGAATGTTTTTAACTAATTTTGTCAAACTCTACTTTCGCTGAAGCTGGCATGCAGTAAAACACACAACACCAGTACTATTTTTTCTAAATATGACTACTTAAAGGTACACAACAAATCGGAAGGAAAAAAAGTATTTCCTCTAAAAATCACCCAGATTATTACAAGAATTGCAGTAAATAGTGATTTTCCGGCTGAAATTAGGTTTGGGAAATACTTGTTTTCTGTAAGTGCACAAAAAGAAAAAGAACTTCATTGGGGTTTATTTCATTTTTTTTTTCTTATTTTTGCTCAGTTTCTGAAGCTCAAAACAGTCAAACTAGTGACTAACATGCAACTGAAGAGCATTTAACCTCTGCACCTATAAAAGAGGCCCTTCTTGTCAGAAATAGCCCTGCCACTTCCGTGTTCCCTGGGTGCAGGTTCTTGACCAGTTCCGTGATATTTTTGGCTCCTTTTGATTCTGCTGGCAACCCCTGCAGTCCATCTAGTGACATAAGACACAGTCGCTTGAACTGGAAGTTGCATACTTAATTAACTCCCATCATTATTTTTGGACCAGTGACATGGCATGCTGTACTTACAAAAACAGCAAATGTAAGCTGTAGATTGAAGCCATATTGTAAACTGGGAATAAAAGTAGCAATTAGCAGGTAGTAGCCAAAGAGGCTGTGAGATGGTGTTGGGGAACGCGGTGTTCTGTGAGGCAGACAGGCTTGTGATCTGCACCGTCTCCTCTGGTCCCTGCATGAAGCCCCTCTGCATTTCAGTGGCTTGGTTGCACGAAGGAGAAGTGGGTGCTTTTGTAAACAGTTCCATCTAGGCTGTTCTAGTTTGGTAGCTGACTGAAGTTTAAATGCGTCTTCAAATGACAGGTTCACGAAAACAGTCCAGAGGCTAATGAAAACTCCCTTGCCAATCTAGGAGCTATCAACAGCTAGAGTTAGAAAATTTGTATTTCTCTGTCTGTTCTTTTCTTGTAGGTTCCCCTTAGGGCTGCTTCAAGTGGCTCATAAATGTTCTGCAGTCTGTTTTTATTTAACTCTCATTCTGGCTTCTGTCTATATGTGTTTCTGAACTTCTTTAGGAAGGTAATTGTGTAGCAGGAGATATGCAGTATAAATTGGTTGAATAGCTCTTAAACCAGTAATCCACAAACACAGACACTACCATGCAGCTGCAAATTGGAGGTAGGAGGCTGCCCGAAAAGAAGGAAAATAAAAAAGAAACATCTTTGAGATTTTATCTTCTACTGCTTGCTGAATTGTAAGCAGTTTGCACTGTGGGTCCAAGGTGCTGTTTAAGGTTAGCTCCTCAGACAATTCTGAGATTGTGGAGAATTTTGAATCAGCTCAGTAAGACTCTGCAGTAGAGAGTAGGCAGTACAGTCTGTCCAGCTAAGGGAAGTGTTTCCTCAGTGCTGGAATCCACTGGCAGAAGTTCACACACCATGAATGGGATGTTGCTCATAGGTGCTGATGGAGAAGGAGCAAAGGTGAGCATGAAATGCTTGAGCATCCTCTAACTCTCACCGAGATGTATTTGTATTCCTCTTGTACATATCAGCAGCATATACCTGAAGTAGAGTGCTGAACTGAAAGCTTAGCTCAGAAGCAGTGACAAGTCTGCAGCCTGCCACTCAATAAATGTAATTAAAGATACTTTGAAGTTTTCTGTTGGTTAAGAGGACGGTAAATATAAACTCCTCTGCAGTTTATAATAGAGTAATTCCAAGGACAGCTTTAGCTTTGTACTTGTTCTTTCCTTATGCCAACAATGTTTTGTGTTCACCAAAAAAGTGGTGGCAGCAGCTGCGTATGCTTACCCGTGTTGAGTGTCTGGAGCAGAACTGGAGCTCTCATTTTGAATTATGGTAGGTATAAATTTGCTGTAGTTATGTAGGATCGGCTGTCACTAGGCGATAATGCAAGTGCTTCTTTAGAGGAAAGAACTGATAATTTTAAGACACTTGCTAAGTATCATACTCAGTTTTTATAGCCAAAAGATAGTGAATGTTCTGAAATTTTGTTCTTGGAAGATGGATGATCATTTTTCTTTCAATGTTAAGCATATCAATTCAAGTGCTACTACTGGTTGTGTAATAACGTGCTATTTGTTAAAGAGGATTTAATCTGTGAATCAGTTTTGAATGCAAAGGAGGTTGCAGTATGTCGCATGATTCATATTGGGGAGCTACTGCTCAGCCTATTAAAATAGTATATGCTTTTTTTCCCCCCTTTTAGAATACTATCTTGTACTTTTAAAAAGCCTATTCTTTGAATAGGTTAGGTCAAATTATAAATAGTTGTATTTTTACTTCTGTTATGAGGCAGGAGTAAATTAAACTGTAATGTCTTTGAGGTCTAAACTGAACCTTCAAGAAATAAATGCATCCTGAGTAGAACTGTAGCCTTCACGTATGTGGGTGCGTAGAGGGAGTTTTAAATAGAAGTTGTGGTAGTTGGGGAAACTAAAATGTCTAGCTGAGCTAAAGTATGATTTGCTGATTCTGTTTGAATAAGTAGAGATCTAGAAAACAGTTCCTTTTTTGCATTAATTCACAAGGTTCTGTAACATACTAAGGTGCAGAAATGAATCTGATGTTGTGCTCCTTCGTGTTGAGGCTTAAGTGGCTTAAGTACTTCCTTACGAAACCAAGACCAAGCGATTTCAATATGGTTAATCTGAATTGCTGAATTCTGACATTTAATTTGCAAACGTTACATTTGGCATTTTCCTATTTTTCTGTTGCAGGAAAAGTTCGATGGCAAGATTTTGATCAAGACGCTTACGTTAGCGCTACCATGGTGCGCTCTGGTCAGGATCCGTACGCCCGGAATAAATTCAATCAGGTGGAAAGCGACAAATTGCGAATGGACCGAAACATTCCTGACACCAGGCATGATCAGTAAGTGCCGAGCGGAGCCCTCTCTGACTTCCATTAACTCCTTTTAAACTTAGGGCTTTTGAGTAACATGTGTTTCTTACTAAAGCAAGGACTCTTCAACTATCCATGTGGCAGGAGCAGGGAACGGCAGTGTGATTCATAAACAGTGGGGTATAAAAAAATAAATCATGTTGAGATGCTTCTGTTTCTGTGACTTGCGTTGTCATGTGTTCAATATCCACACTGATGGTGAGATAGACAATATCTGTTTATCTGTTGGTTTTCCTTGGTTTCCACAGTTGTAACTGAGGTTTTCTCCTAGCTATCCTCTGGTTGACACCTTGGGCAGTACAACGCTGGTTAGTATCCCTGCAGTAGAGCTGTCAAGAGGCAACGAGTACAACCTGAAATACAGGGAAATCCACTTACGCAAAATAAAAAGCTTTTTCATGTGTGTTTGTATTTTTTTCTTCTTCTTTGAGGGAGATCTGGAACAGGCTGCACTGGGAGGTTCTGTAGTCTCAGTCTTCATAGAGAATTCAAAAATTGATGGGCTACCTGCTGTAGCTGCCCTGTTTAAGCACAGGGTTTGCAGCAGATGATCTCCAAGGCTTCTTCCCACCTCCACTGTTCTGGCATTCTGCTTTTCCAAGTGTGTGAAGTCTCAGCTCCCAGATCTGAAGGAGTTCATTTATGCAGACCTGAAAACATGAGACAGATTTAAGCTTCAAACACTGAAAGCTTCTAATTGCACAAATTCAGAAAACACTTTGCTTCATAGCAAGAAAAATCCTTTTTTTATTAGAGAAAACATGTTTTAAAAGAAGCTTAAATGACTTGCACTAGTCTTGTTTAAGCAGAATTGACTAACATTAAAACATTAGTTGCTCATTCTGACACCAGTAATTACTTAATAGAAATTAGTTTGAACTTGACTGCAGTTTTTAAAAAACATCGATGTTCACAGTCTCAAAGCACAGAACTAAGCTGAAAACAGTTAATTTATCAGCATTATTGCAGTCAGGATCAAGGTCCTTTCACAGCTTCAGAGACAGGAGCACCTGGAGAAGACACCAGAGGGAGATAAGGAAGGTGCTTTTTTCCACTTCTCTGCCAAGCTCATTAGATGGGAATGGCAGAGCAAAGGAGACTTGTATAAAAATTCAGACACTCAAAGTGTCTTTAAATCCCTTGTATAATAGCATCTTTTTTGGTTCCTTTGAGCAGGTTGTGTTGTAGATGGAGTAAAGGAAGTCTTACATAACTGAACCTTAATTGGACTGCAAAGGAAGAATCCAGTGTTTGACAGTGAAAAACGCTGAAAAGCAGGATGCTGCCTACGGAATACTGAGCAGTTTAGAAAGGCTTTTGAATTGTCTTCATCACGTACACTGCTCTGCACAATAAAAGGGTCCATTTACTGTTTGTAGCTGAGATATTCCTTTGCTACAAAAGCAAGGCTCAGCCACCAGCCTCTTGTGAACACTAGGGTAAAGAATTCTGAATGTTAATCTCTGAATCTGAAAACTTGCTGCGCATTTAGTGACTTCTGGAGGGATGGAACATAGCTAAATGCTTTCCTGTGACATGAGAGAGAGAACATGAATGTGTGTGCATGTTTTTTTTAACTCTTTCAGTTGTGATATGCTGACCTGCCTGGCATTCTTCACTGAATGGACTTACGAGCTCTACAGTGAGAAGAGCAGGTTCCTGGAGGAAGGCTACACTTGTGCTGTGCTTATTACTGGCTCTTTGCTGTAGAGCAACTTTAACTCCATCTGTAAATGCTTTCTTAAAAGTTATTGAAGAGATTGTCTTGGCAAGTAGCCTGTGGCACATCCTCTGTCATGGCACACTTAAATTGGCACTTTCTGTTTTGGACAGGGACAGTCGTTGCAAAACTGAAAATTACGTGAGATACTTGGGAGCTACTTAACAAAGCGATAGAGGTTGTTTTCCTTTAAGTGACTACTTGTTTTGTTTAAACAGCTCTTATGAACTGTATGGTTGATAAAAAGGTAGCTGTTTGCATTTTACCTGGTAAATTTATGTAGTTATTTTAAAAGATATTATCTAGGCTCTTTAGAAGTAGTTGCTCAAGACTGTCCGTTAGATTTATCAATATGTAAGTTTGAGTATGCACTTTATAAACTAGATCATTAATCTTCTTTGCAGGTGACAGATTGTATCAGCATGAGGTTAGGGCCAGAAGGTTCCAGCTACCTTTTTTGAGAGTGCCTCTCAACAGATTTTTCTCAACAAGAAAAAAAATATATTTTTCTCAACATTTTCCTCTTCAATAAGCCACAAGGATTTAAACTGCTTAATTTTATGATCCAGTGCAGTGATTCAAAAGAAAAGCTGGGTGAGAGCAACATTTTTTCATGTTTTAACTGATTTGGATAAAGGTCTTTTCCAACCATAATGATTCTATACTTAAGGTCATCGGTGCCAACTGTAAACCCTTTGACCCCTTGCCTGCTAAACCATGTCCTTAAGCTCATCTACACATTTCTTGAACGTGTCCTGGGCAGCCTGTCCAGGTGCTTGACAGCTCTTGCTGTGTAGAAGTTCTTTCTGATGTGTAACCTGAATGTGCCCTGATGCAACTGAGACCCTTTCCTCTTGTCCTGGGGATAGATCTTGTGGAGAAGGGATCAGCCCCCAGCCTCACTACAGACTCCTTTCAGGTAGCTGTAGAGAATAACATCTCCCTGGAGCTTCCTCTTCCCCAGGCTAAGTAACCCCAACTCCTTATAAGGACTGTGCTCCAGCCCCTGCACCAGCTTCCCTGCCCTTCTCTGGACCTGTCCCAGCACCTCCAGGTCCTTGTTGGAATGAGGGGCTCAAACTTGAACACAGTATTTGAGGTGCGACCTCAGCAGTGCTGGGTAAAGAGGAATGATTGCTGCTCTGGTCCTGCCGGCCACACTGTTCTTGACACCAGCCAGGATGCCCTTGGCTCATGTCCAGCTGCTGCTGACCAGCACCCCCAGATCCCTGGGTGCCCCACAGCTTTGCAGCCATTCTGCCTCAGGCCTGTGGCACTGCATGGGGTTGTTGTGACCCACGTGCTGGATCTGGCACTTGGCCTTATTGAACCTCATACAGTTGGTCTCAGCCCATTGATCCAGCCTATCCAGATCCCTCTGTAGAGCTTTCCTACCCTCAAGCAGATCAGCTCTTCCTTTCAGGTTGGCGTCATCTACAAATTTGCTGAAGGTGGACTCAGTCCCCTCCTGCAGATGATCCATATACATATTAAAAAGGACCAACCCTAGCATTGACTGCTGGGGAACACCTCTTGTGACCTGTCACCAGCTGCATTTAACTCCATTCACCACCACTGTCTGGGTCTGGCCATCCAGCCGATTTCTCACCCAGCAAAGAGTTCATCTGTCTAAGCCATGAGCTGCCAGCTTCTCCAGGAGAAGGCAGTGGGAAACTGCATCAAAGGTCTTACTGATGTCCAAGTAGAGCACGTCCACAGCCGTTTCCTTGGCCACTAATGTCTTGTTCCGTGTTGTCAGTTCAGGTTCTGCTTTTTGTCAAAATGTATTTTCCGTATGTAAAACGTAGACTTTTTTTTCTCAGGTTACATCCTAGCCTCTGTGCCTAAAGTGGTGACATTGTTGCTTTAATTTGTTTAGTTTTAGTCATAGCATTTCTTATTGTTATAGCAGAATAGGAAGAATACTGCAATTAAATCACAGAATCATAGAATGAGAGCTGAATATGTGATTCTGTGAATAGGAAGAATACTGCAATTAAATCAATTTAAAGCAGACTTTTAAAGAGCTAATTCTTATGTAAGCACATTACCTTTAAAATATACAATGAAAGCATTCTTGCAGTTACCCTTTTGCTATTCAGAAATCCTAAAATCCTGATTTCTCCATCACGAATATGTAATTGTCTATCTCCAATTAGTTCTTTTTAAAAATGAGAGGCTCCATTGCCTAGTGTTATTCTGCCTTAAGATGTGCTCTGTCTCTGGTTATCTCTTTACAGAAGAGAGCACTTAAGCATAATTTTTTTTTCTCCCTCTAATGCATATAATTTAACATCGTGACTTACTGTCAATGAACTCTGACAAAATTTACTCACTTTCATAACCTTATTTTACTTGGAGTGGGTTGATACAGTCTTTGAATAATTGTTGCAATGCTATAATATGTGATTTTCCAGGGCCACTTTGGATTATTGAATGTGACATTTGACATAAATTTTAATGGACTTTGATTTCAATATCGCATATTCACAGTATGCTTCTACAGTTTCTACCATGTGCACAGTTTCCTATTTCCAGATTTTTTTAAGGCTAGTGCTTAAGCTACATCTTTTTCACAGTTGTTGGGCTTCTCAGACAGATGCTCAAGTCTGAGGAGCTTAAACCAAGCTGCTTGAGCTGTGCAAGTGCCCCATGTGCCAGCTAGAGGCGCGCTAGATTAGGAAGAAAAAAAAATAGATGGCATCTTGTTATTAAATGCCATGGTTAATCATAGTGGTTCAGTTTCTTGTAACAATTTAAATGAGTTGCACAACATTTACAGTAGAAAAGTCTCGTACTTTGCTTTCCAGGAATGCATAAAGACTTGTGACTTGTTTCAGTACTGGATGCTAGTGGTGAAGCCGCTTTGTACACCCGTCCTTTGAGAAACAAAGCTAGATGACATGGCCATTAGGCTTGGTACGGGCTTAACTTTTCTCACAACACAGATCACAGCTGCACAAGGCTGTTTGGTTTCATTGCAAGCACTAGTATTGGTGTGACGTTGAGGATGAGCTGTGTTGAAAACGCCATGATTCTCTGGGAATGTGGCAAAGGGAAGCTGGGCACTGCTGCTCGCTCCTGCGAAAGCTTTTGCTTTCCTTCATAGCTAGCGTGAGTATCACGTGCAGTGTTGATGGAATTACGTGCTGAACTTGCTGTGGGTGTACACAGCAGCATCCACTGCATCCACTGCAGGATCCAGCTGCATCCACTCGGAAGGCTCTGCAGGAGCTCCTGATGGTGATCAAAGGGGATCTGAAGAAACAACGGCCATCTTGGGTGTTCGCTGCTACGTGCGCCATCTTGACCTGTCAGAGCCGCAATGCTCTTAGCATGAGCTCCATGCGCCTCATTTTCTAGATGTTAGTTAGTGGTACAGTGATAAATAGTGAGTGTCTGGATTTTTGTTCAGTGTGTTCAGACAGCTTAATTTTTTTGTAGTCTTGCAGGAGTTTCTGGAAATTAGTAATTTTTGCTTATTAATCTGAGACTATGAGAGATGGTGAAAAAGGAGTTGACTTCCATTATGGTAACTTGGAAGGGCCTGCATCTGTGTTTTGTTGACTCGGCATTGCCACAGCTACTTTTGTTTTTTTCATTCTGAAAGTTACAATTTTAAACATTTTATGTGTGTGTGTGAGAAGTTCTTTCTATGAGCAAGATCAGGAGGCCTCTATAGCTTTAAAAATGGAAGACAGGCCATTTTAAAAGGAGACTTGAGGCAGCCCGTGAACTCATATTGCTTGCTAAAATATGGTCATTTACTTAGTAAATACAGCATTTCTTTTTTTTATAGTAAAGCTGGTTTCATGCAATGCAGTTCATTCAGAATTGCCTGAAACAGAAAACTGCAGCAATAGTTGCAGTGATAGTCCTGGGACTTTGATGAACCTTCCCTTGTCCAGCACTGACTTCTCCTCTATTGTGCGCAAGGCAACTTCCAAACTGACAGAGGGAGTGACTTTGGTTTCATGTGAGACCCAGACAACTGAAGTTTCTTGAGCAGATGCAAAGTGTGGATTATTATAATAGATAACGACTTCATGATAAAAGTTGCTTGTCAAGACTGTGTGTAAAGGTGTTTAACGGGATGTTTTTCTTTTAGGTGCCAACGGAAACAGTGGCGGATAGACTTGCCAGCCACTAGTGTGGTGATCACCTTTCACAACGAGGCCAGATCTGCTTTGCTTCGAACTGTTGTCAGGTATATAGATATATCTAAACAAGACCTTGGTTGTTCTGAAGGCCATTTGTTTGTGTCAGATAGTAGCTTGTGACAAGGGAGAGGAGTAAGAGACCGTAAAGCTTTTCTGCAGCATTTATAGAGGGAAAGTTTAGTCTTCATTTCACTGGTGCCTCCAGGTCTTATATTCTCAAATTGCAACAATAAGGAAAAAAAAAAAAGGGTAAAAACAAACATACATAAACCCAAAGCTGCCTTCTTGGCTGTGAATCCGTGAAAAAGCGTGAACCAGTTACTTTAAGGTGTTGGAAGTATGAAGAGCTTCAAAATGAGGGTTGAAAAACTCACCGAAAAGGGATATGAGTTTCGTTTTACAAGTTTTCTAATTTACTAATTTCTGGAGGCTGGAAGGGAACTCTCTGGAGATGGGGAACAATTTTATGTGTATCTCTTTTCACATGCTTCTTAAGAATAAAGCAATAGCTGTTACAGAAGATATGTTACTGGGCTAGATCAAGTTGTGGCATAACAAAATGTAGCTGTTCCTGTGATGATGTTAAGGAAAATGAGCACTGCTTAGTAGTGAATGCCTTTTGTGTTTGTTGGTTTCAGTGTCCTGAAAAAAAGCCCCTCACATCTTATTAAGGAAATCATACTGGTGGATGACTACAGTAATGACCGTACGTACTTCTTATAAAGGCTAAACGTGCGCTGGTCAGTGTGGGTTTTTTCTTATGCTATACAGTGCTGGATATCAAACTGGATCTCAAAATTTGATTTTTTTTTTTCTTGTAGCTGAGGATGGTGCTCTCTTGGGAAAAATTGAAAAAGTGAGGGTTCTTCGAAACGATCGCCGAGAAGGTAGGTTTAATTTGGCTGGGGAGAGGAAGGTACAAATTCTGCTGCACTGCGCTATCTGTTGAACTCATTTAATTCTTTAAATGAACATTGTGTTACTCGCAGAGGGGATTTTCACTCTAGAAATCAGATTGCTAGTAAAATGAAAGAAAAATACTACATGTCTGTAAGTAAAATAACTATGCTGATTTGATCTGGGCATATTGTTTGATCAGTTGTACATTGCTGGCTGTCACAATGAAACCAGCTTGAGGAAAATCCTTCTCACTTTGATCCCTCTGTTCTCTGGCTATACTTTGCTGAATTCTCAGTTATGCTACTCCAATTCTGTGCAGGTTCTCACCATAAATGAATGTCATGTGATCCAACTGAAAAATAATTTTTTTATATGCTACACTTAGGAGGGATCATTTTCATGATGCACTTGATGGACAGACCAGAAAAGTTTGGCAGACTTGACCTGGTGTGAGCCTCTAGGAGGGCAAGAACTAAATATTCCAGTTCTTCTAAAGCCAGGGTATCATGTAACAAACTTATCTTAAGCTTCTCTTTGTCTTTTTATGCTTTGCAAATTACTGTCTCATATCTCAGAGCCCTTCAGTCAGCAGCTTCCTGACTACGGAGCTTAGTGTATTAGATATACACAACTGTTGTTGTGCAGCTGTTTGAAATAACTGAGAGCTGACAGTTGAAATAGTTGACTGAATTAGCAGATATGTGCCTGTTTATTTTTATAGACACTCCATCTTCTAGGTTGCCAGACTGGTCTGGGGAACAGCTAGCAGCAGTATATTGTCAAAAAAATAGAAACAGCATGCACAAAAGTTTTGCTGGCTCATAATTAAAGTAATTATGTACTGATGAGTGCTGAGTGCTTGAATATTTTGCTTAGAATTTATTTGTGAGGAAAACTTTCTTATAAAAGCAGGTCTTGTCTGATGTGACTTGGTTGCAGGGGTCTCAGTAAGCTCCTCTTTGTGTCTCAGGCTTGATGCGCTCCCGGGTCAGAGGGGCAGATGCAGCTCAGGCAAAAGTCCTGACCTTCCTCGATAGTCACTGTGAATGCAACGAACACTGGCTGGAACCGCTGCTGGAAAGAGTAGCTGAGGTTAGTAAAGAGTTCTTCTAAATTTCTTGAAGGAATAGCTTTTAAATTTTAAAGCAGTCCAGTAGTGCTACATTCATTTAATGTATCTTCAAGATTTTTTTTTTCTTCCAAAATGATAGAGATGTTCCAAACGTTCTGTGATTAAAACACGCTTTTTGTTCATTTAATCCAAGAGCATAAGAACATAAAATGTGAACATTTATCTTTCCAAGCAATTAAAATGAATGCTTCTTGAATTTTTAGGGGCCTTCTCAGCAAATGTTGGAAAGCTGCAGAGCAAAGCATACTTCTCCTAGACCAAAGTCATGTCCATGTAATTCTGTTTACCTTGCTGAGATTCAGTTAGATCATGGGAGGGAGACTGAACTATTGAAAGCAAAAATCCCAAGGAAACTAACATGGACTGTAGACCTTTGGCTTTTACCAAAACGATGCTTAGTCTGTGTCTTTGAAATGCAATTAACAGTACTGAGAGTGCAAATACCTTGTTTTCTTCATGGGTGTTGGTTATACTTGCTCCTGAGGAGTTCTGTCGAAGAGGCAAGTGAATTGTGTGCAACTTCAGAAAGCACTGTGGAACACTCAAGGCAGGAGACATCCTTTGAACTTGAAAGGATTTCTTTTGAAGTGTTTTTGCTAAGCTACTCTGTCTTGTTAATGTCCAGCTCCACCCTTATCTTCTATACAATTTTCTTTGCATATTCTCAAAAAACCCACAAAAAACCACCAAAAAAACTCCACATCCTCAATATGCCAACAGAAGAGCTACCAGCTGGTGACTGGTTTTGCTTCCCCTGTTTGTCTGTGATATTTTACCATGTCTTAGGAATACAACAGAGAGCCAAATGTACTAACGTTTAGGATTCCCTTTTGGAAGCGAAGTAACTTCAGTTGACTCCAATCTGGACACTACTAGGGTGCCTAAAACCTCCAAAAGACTTAAAGTATGACTAACATGATGGTTTGCCTTTTCTTTTTGCCTGTATAGTTTCAGAAGGAGTGAGGCAGTTTCTGTTTAGCTTGACCAGGAGAACGAACTTGGAATCATTATATATACAAAAAAAATCTCAGAAGGAAGTGGAGGATCCCCTTTTCTAAACCACTCTGTGGCTCTAGGATGTGGAAACAGTTTTCAGACCTATTTGCTGTGATGCATCTACCTACGTGAGAAACTAGAAGAAAATGATAGTTTGGAGCTGCCTGCAACTCCTCCCTTAGTAGGAAGGAGTTTGTCCTTTGTCCTTTCTCTGCTCCGTTTTTTTTCCAGAGCATGTTCATTTAATTTTCTAAAAACAAATCTGAATCTGAAAAGCATTACCTCTTCATCATAACAGAATATAAGAACTTTCTTTGTTAAATTGCTGCCAGGCTGATGGAGATGCAGCATAGCAGATGGAGTTCTTGGTGGGAGGTGCTAGTTGAAGTTTTGCCTTGTGCAGCAGCCACTTTCAGCAGCACAGAAGCAATGAAACTCTTCAAGAAAATTCGCTCATCACAACTGTCACCCTGATGCACACTAATCACGTGTGTGCCTTTGAACAGTTTTTAGCTGTATAAATACAGTTTTGTGCCCTTAGATGACTGCATACTGTTAAACTGGTGTGTAATTCCAGTTTGCTTTCAAAAGGAAACTAAATTAGTATTTTTGCCATTTTTGGAAAGGGGTGTTTCTCAAACAGCCAGGTATGGGATTTGATATAGGAGTTCTATACTTTCTGCTTGATGAATTGATAAGGGCTTGGATATTGTTTTTATGTAGTATGTGATGGTTCTTTGTCACTTGAACATCCCATTACAGTCTGCTCTGTAAGCAAGATCAAGTAATTTAGTAATCAGAAGCATTTTCTGGATGGTTCGAGTGGCAAGAAGCTGTATATAAGCTCAATTCCTTTCTGAACTCAGGAGCAACTCCTTCAGGTCAGGCTACGATGAGAAATGCAGGATTTTCTGATGCTCTTGCTATATCTGTTCTGTATTTGATGGAAAGTTTTACTGAGTTCCACAGTTACCCACTTGGCATAAAACTCTGTGGGAGTTTTGAGGGCTTCCTTGTATGATTTTCTGTGTAATTAAAAAGAAAAAAGAAACACGATCTGAACAGAATCAATTCGACAATATCATACTGGATGTGCTGTAATCATACTTTAGAGAGCTGTCTTGTCTATTTTTAAGATAGTTCTGCAGTTGGCGTTTATTGACCATGCTTCCTTAGTATTCCTAGAAGAGTTTCATGGTGCCGGGGAATTCTCTTCAGCAATTTGAGAAAAAGCTTAAAGCAGCAAAAACATCTATTACAAAGTCATATTCAGAATTCCAAATGTACTGAAACCCCCATAAACTGGAGTTAGCATGCCTGTTCCCTCCTGCAGGATGGCTCTGTCTTATTCTCTAGGGTGCCTTTTATGCCCTCCAGAAACTCTTAATTTTCCTTGGTTAGGGCGGATTACACCAAGAAGTAACAGATTTTTGACCATTTGTACCCTCCAACATCAACATAATAATAAACAGTAGTGAAAATATTAGAAGATAGGGGTTATTTAAAGGTTTTTTTCTAAACTGTATTTTCCATTTCTAATCATTTTGATAAATCTTGGATGATGAGTGGAGCATGCCTGGAGCAATTTAACTGCCTATCCATTTTTCCAGCATAGCTGCAACTCTTGTATCCCTTTTGGAAGCTATTTTTAAGTAAAGACAGCTTAAAATAGAAGAAAGGACTAGTATTAAGGAACAAGATATGCATTTCTCTTTCTGTATTTCTGTCACTTTGTGACCTTGAGTTAGTTGCTCTTAGTTGGCAGGATACTCAAAGGAAAATATTCATGCTCCCTCTTGAGTATTGGGATGTTTTTAATCTTGGAAGTGCCTAGAGATTTTTGAAGATTGTTGGGAAAAGCAGCGTGTGCAGAATCTGGAGAACAATTCTGGTAACTTATGAGAATAATATATAATAGGAGTCTGATACTCTAGAGCCTCTGTAACCTCCTTACCGATTATTAAAATGAAATAGAATGCTACAAATTTCCAGGCACCTGACGCTTGCACTATTCACAGGCTGTTCCTTCAGCAGAAAAAGCATGTTTTTTCAGTTGTGTGTTTCCTTGCAAATTACAACCAAAAGGCATCAGGAAAAAGCACATTACAAAAGCAAGGGGGGTTCTTTTTTTCCTTCTTGTAATTTGATTTCCAAAATGCACATCAGCCTCCCATTGTCATAGCGCCATAGATTTAAGAAAAATAAAAGAAAAAGGTGACTTTAGGGCAATGTAAAAGGAGCAGTTGCTTTTTCGTCTTTTCAGTGAATGATTTTGAGACACTTACACAACCGAGACCGCGTGCTCTCTCTAGCACGCTGTCTGCATTCACTCCTTAATAGAGCTCTGCAAAGCATCAGCCTAAAAATATGCCAGTGTCTTACCCGCTTTGCAGAGCAGCTCTGTGAATTGAAATCCTGGAAGAAACAGCGTGTTTCTAGGCCAGAAAATTACCTGTTTGCATATCAGAAATACCTCGTAGGTGCCCCAGGAACGTGTTGAGCGCGCGAGCCTTGCTCGGGTCGTGGGCACTGGTGCAGGCACCGATAGTGGTGGCGCTAATAGGAACTAGCAGGGCCTGGGGGGGCCGCGGGCACCGAGGGGCAGAGCAGGCTGCCTGTGCCGGGAGGGAGCTGGGCTCAGGCACCAGGCTCACCTGGACCAAGCTGAACTGCCAGGGCGAGTGCACATAATCAGCAGGAGCAGTGCTCTGGGTATCTGTAAGGAAAGAAGAAGGGCTTTGTTGAGGAAAGAAGTAGCAAAAATAGTTGCTTTACTTTGTGTGCCTTGTTAGTTGCGTAGTTTCACCAGTTACTGCATAGATTGAGTACTTAAAGATATTGTAAGTAAAGAAATTCCTTGATTCTGTCACTGTTTAGAAATGTGCCCTGTAATGTAATGAGTGCACCTGAAGCTCTTTTTTAAGGAGGAAAGCAGGACACTAAAATTCTGTGCTTTGCAGTTAAGTAAATCATAACTGCATTTCAAGGAAACTGGTGTCACTAGAGCCACGGACCTGTCACTGTACACCCCTAGGCAGGAGGCTGTGGCTAGCAGAGCGTGAGCCAGAGACGTAATGGGGAACAGAAAAGGTAGATTTCCTTGGCTGGATTTTACTTTGCCTGTCCCTGTGTTTGGCTAGTTCATACCAAGCACTACCCGTTAGAGGGCCTAGACCAAGTACTACCTGTTCGAGGCCCTGATTCGTTGTTGCAGGCTGCATTATATTGCATAGAGATCTACACTTGGATCATAGGGTGTAGCTGAAATGCTAATTAAAAGGATGTAGAAATCAATAAGGAATTTATTGAGTTTTTAGGTGAAGACTCGATGAGGAATGTGCCTTTGCCTAATGCAGAAGTTTGATTTTTGCTCACTTAGGCAAACTGGCCTGGCACGTACGAAATACCCAATCTGGGCAGCCTGAAGACAACATTAATTTAGCAGTTAAGATTAACTGAATGGAAGCAATCGTTTTTAATGTCCTAATTGAACCAACCTAAAGAATTTTAACTGAGAGTTGCTTTTAGTTCTCCTACTGGGAACTTGAACTATTCTCGTACCAGGTTGGTACCAATCCAGTCTGTGTAGCACTGATCAGCAAGCGAGGTAGATTGTTGAACCACTGTCTAGACCATATTTAGGCTGGCCAATTTTTTAACTATGAGAGCTATTTCTCTTAACAATTATAAAAAAATCCTGATTATTAACATTAATTAACACTAATATTTCCTGATTTGTAGTCAGACTTCATGCTATACTATTCTGATGTTATCTGTAATCTCTGAATGATGTGATCTGAAAGGTCAGAGTTCTGTGACACTTAGTTTGAACTTCAGTCCTACTGAACAAAGTCCAGTATGACTTTGTCAGAGTTTGATTGGGCTGCCAGTGTTTGTATCAAAATGGCAAACTGTGCTTTAATATACAAATGCAGTTCTTAGTTTGAAGTACTTAGAGAAAATGGACTGGTCTAGTGATATTGTATTTGTAATATAAGGAGCGTCTGGATTTTGTTGTAGTAGTGATGTTTTATGATCCTAATAGATCTATGTAAAATCGTTGTTTTTTTTTTCTTTTTTTCTTACAGTTATTTTTATCTGTGCCACTGAAACCTTCGAAGCCAGAGATTGCTAGCATTCATTCAATTAAGAGGATTTTTTTTGTGGAACATGATTTTTCTAGTATGAAACAAATGGACTTTAACCTAACTGTATGCAGATTGTAGAAAGACCTAAATGTTCCTTGAAAGCTGAAGAACTCAGTGCACTCAGTGCCTAGGGATTTCCTGTGAAAGTAAGAACTGCCTGCCTACTGCTTGCCTTTGGGCCAGCTTTAGGAGGTGGAACTGACATGCTGCTTGCTTCATTGCCTTCTCAAGTAGAAGCTGGCTGTTTCCCTCCAGAGCAAGTCACAGGAGGGGGATTACTTGAAGAAAAGGAGTCTAGAATAGACCTAGGTTTCTGAGCTATGAGGTGGTGCTTCTGCTTTCTGAAGCAGTGGGGAGCAATTGTGTCTGGGTGGCCGTGTAGGGTCCTGAGTGAAAAAGAGGAAAAAGTTGGGGCGAACTGTTAATGAAATCGAGCTGAACTGTTCAACATCTCATCCTGCCTGAATCTTTATCTATTGATTTCATTATTTCAATATTACTTTTCAATATTTATTTTAGGACAAGACCAGAGTTGTGTCTCCTATTATTGATGTAATTAATATGGACAACTTCCAGTACGTGGGGGCGTCAGCTGATTTAAAAGGCGGTATGTACCTGTACTGGAATAGAAATGAAAAGAAAGCATCGAGAATCAAAGCTCATAATCACTGCAGTTGTGGAATGGGCAGTTAACACTGTTCTTCCCTTTCGTATATCTGGTTGATACTCTACTGGCCACTTCTTTCTAGCTCTCGATTTGAAATTGGCCTCCTTTGACCTTTACTTTAGACTTGACTAACTCCTAGAAGTTTTGCTGCCCCTTACCAATGTGCAAGACTCGCACCAGTGTTTGTAGGATTGTTTACATGTATCTGAAGCAGCTTGTGCCTGAGCTTATTTGCTTTTTAGATAAAACGGTCTTAATTACTGTCTGGTCTAGAAGCCCATCAGCAATGCAGTGCCTATGAGGTTTTTTCAAGATGCCAGTTTGCTTTGGAAAAAAATAATCAAACCTTGGAATGTGCTTAGAAATGTTTTTGTCACTCATGGTCTCTAATCATGGGCAGAGTAAAATGTGACCTTGAAAATCTGTAGTGGTTATGTTATTACCATTACAAAATTTCTCTCTCAAATTCTGTTTAAAAGTGCTACAGTTTTATTATGCCTAATTAGTATAAACTGTTGACAGCAAATGATAAAAAGCTCTTTGCAGTGCCCCCCTCTCCACCCTCAAATTTCTCCTTTTCCCCCCTGCCCTTCCATTTCCCAAAAGGAGAGTGGGGGCCCCCAACAGGAGGCTGAACACTGAAACTCCTATTCATGGCTAATATGTTAACTGTTTTTTGCTTTGTTTTCAGTGCTAGTAGGAATCTGCCATTTAAAACAGCTCTCTTCCTCTCACCCCTCAACCCTCTATATCTTTGTTTTTTCCCGTAACTCTGGCAATGAGCTGGCTGTTTAACAGATACAAGATGAGGTACAATACCAAAATTATTCTGTACTGCTCCCACGGTGTTTCAGCTCTTTCTGGAAGGGTTTCTTGAGTGAGGAATGAATTTCAAGCCACTTCAGCCCATTCAGTCCTTGACACACCAGTCTGTAATTGACTCCCAAATGTTCACCCTAATTTAGTGGAATGAATGTAGAGTCACATCATGTTGCATACGTTTCACATTTGATCTGGTGATCTGAAGGCAAGAGGTTCTCTAACCTCTTAATGCTCTACGATTGGTAATTACTTAAACTGAATATTTAATTTGTTAATATAAACAGCACAGTGCAAGTATTTACAATATGCCCATATAGAGTTCCATGTTATTATTTGTGTGCCAGCCTTATTAAATCCTGCAGGTCTTCATCCATTCTATTCAGTGTACTGCAAGCCCTGCAAGTCTCTGTACTGCTCTGTGGTTTCTGCTGTTTGCAGTGTGAGGAACAATTCCTTCACTGAAACCTTAGAAGGGCTCTTGTGGTGTTCATGCCCTGGGTTTCTTCCTGACCACAGCAGAAGAAGATGGGGAGATTGCTTCACTTGTTACTGCTTTTTGTGCATCCTCTGCGCTGATTCCGAGATTTTTTCACTTTTAGTGTGCTTCCTCCTCCCCCCCATACATAACAGAAATAGATTGTTTTAAATCCATGTAGCCTTTGTGCTTTTGGACTGAGGAGCGAGAAGCTGTTGCTTTCACTGTTAACAATAGAAATTTTGCACCTAGCAGTGTTTAAAACTGTTTGAAGTTCTGCTGAAAAGTGGATTTCATTCCCTTCTGGTTCCCAGAGGCCTGATCACCACGTTAGAGGCACTACTGCATTTGGCATCCCAGGACATTTTCACTAAGGCCAAATCTAAACCTGGGAATCAAGCTGTGCTTTCAGCCTCCGATCAGTGTCCATGTGGCTGAAGTACGGAGAGCTGGGACAGCAGGGACAGCGTTTGTGTCTGCTCAGGTTGGAAGGGGCTTAATCACCTTGCAAAACGAGCAGCCTCACAAACTGCACAGAGCTCTGTAGGAGCGCGGGCTGCGAAGCTGCCCAGGCCGGGTCAGCGCTGCGGCCCTGCGCTTATGTCCCAGGGCTGGGGGGCTGCAGAAGTGGTTCTGCCCGGGGAAATGCTCCATGAGAATCAACTGCAGCTAGCTAAGCTCTGAGAGTGCAGCAGTGCTGCGTCATGAGCTTATGCTTAGGGCAATTTCATATTGGGTATGCACTTGTGTTTAAAAATACTCCTTTTACTGAGAGAGTTACTGATACTCTCTCACTGAATGCAGCCTTTTTTTTTCCCCCAAGAGTCAGTGGAAATGGAGAACAGCTTTTATGGATACACAGCTTGTGTGCTTGTTCTGAGTCTTGCTGTGCTGTGTTCCAAAAGAGACCCCTTGTGTTCACTAGAGTAAATGTAACTTTCTGCCACTTGGGCTCTGGAGGAGCATGTTTTTCCAGCTTTTCAGATGCAAGCAATTTTGCCAGGCATGTCAAAGGAAACGAGGCTTTCTAATAAGATGGAAATACCAAAGTTCTTTTGACTTCTCATGCTGGAGGTTTTACCCCACTATGAGTTGTGGCCTTTGTCCTTCAGTTACCTGGAGTTCTTGAGTATTCATAAAAAGTTATACTGCAGAAATGGAAGGCTGTTTAAATACTCAGATTTGCAGGAGACCGAGTTGGCATGTGTGTTACAGGAGCTGTTCAGGATAACTTCTCTGTATTGTGATGTAAATAGCTTCTGGATTAAAATGGAAATTTTTCCATTTTTGACCATCGAAACCAATCCCTACTATGCAGATGAGCTTGTGGACGGTCTGTTTGTAGGGCTATAACTGTTTATCTTTTTCCCACTTCCCCAGAAAGTAATTGCTTTACCTCTTTAATGCTGGAGCAAGGAAGCTATTGCCATCTGTGCAGCAGAAATCTGGAAATGGTTCATTACGTGAGGTCATAGGATCTAACTGCTTCTGGCAGCAAGCAACTTAGGCAAGGCAGCCGTGCTAGCCAGACGCCTTTCTCCAGATACCCGCACATAAGGGTGTCAGCCGGGTCAAAAACTGCTAGGGAAGCATTTCCTTTCTGGAAAGTCCCCCTTATACGGGCTACAGGAGCCAGGCTGCTTGTGTTGTTGCCAGAGGGGCTAGTTCTGAGGGGCAGTGGGCTGCTGCAAGTGTCAAGCTGGCCACAGCTGTTCTGGCTGTTCTGCTCTCCTGTGCTTGACTTGCCGAAGGACTAGACTGGGCACGCGCACGTGTGCATAGGTAAGGGGAGAAAGCTCCTCACAGTGGGAGAGAGGGATGAATTAAAATAAATGTTAATGCAGGAAAGTTGGGAGCAACGTTACCTGTTGCTGTCTGTGATAGAGGTTTCCTACTTAGAGAAGTGCAGAGAGCTGCTGCCAACTGAATCGCGTGGACACTTGGCAGTGTTTGAAATGCAATTGTACAACGAGGGTCCTTAGGAGCAGATGTAGGGGGTGTGATATCTTCACATGATGCTTGATTTAGGTATATGGGACACTGGATTTATATAAGGCTCTGAGCCTCAACTGTGTTGCTGACTTAATTTCTTAAATCATGCAATAAATGGCAGCAGTAGAAATCAAAGCTACTTTCCATTTGAGATTTCTTCTGTGTTGTCCTATCCAGCGGATTTTCCCTTCATCTGGAATCTTGTTTGTTTGTTTTCTCCCCAGAAATTTGTACAAGCTTAAATATTTGGTTTATTTCTAGTTTAAGTTACAGGGGATTTCAATCAGTGTATCTTGTTACAAATGGAACAACAATCTCCCTTTTTTTTTTTTTAATGCTCTGTCTTCTCTGACTTTTTTTCTTGAAGGCTTTGATTGGAACCTGGTGTTCAAATGGGATTACATGACACCAGAGCAAAGAAGAGCACGGCAAGGAAACCCTGTTGCTCCCATAAAGTATGTCTGCACAAGCACTTCTCTCCTTGAAAGATAAAGCCCTAGGCTTCTGAGTAAAGGAAACTTGATGGTTCATCTTCTTAGGAGTATGTACCTGTCGGTACCGTTGGTACCATGTAGTACCTGTCGGTACCGTTGGTACCATGGACCAACATTACTGTGCTTGGAAGTGCTCGTCCATTGACTTTAGGAATACCTAAGTGCATGATAAATGGTTGGAGCGCAGTGTTGCTCCAAAAATTACAAGCAGATAGGCTGTGGCTCAGGTTATCACTGTTGCTGTTCTGTTTTGTCCTACTTGGGCATGTTGCCCAAGTTGCCATCACACAAACAGACTAAAGTTGATATCCCCAGTTTGAATGACCTGAGTGGAAACAGTTAGTACAGTCCAGTGTCTTGTCCAGCACTGGAGTTTACAATAAGCAAAATATAATAAAACTCTTAAGATTTTTTTCAATAAATTCATTTGATAAACTTTTACATCAGTATAAATGATATGAACTTCAAAATATAGTAGTTATATGTTTATCATTAAACTTGATTTAGAAACCAATATGAGTCTAGGTCTAAATTATCTCCAGGTGTGAAAAGGGATCTTTACTATATCCTTTCAGAATATTGAGATGTCCCTCATTCATTGTGTGAACAGCATGATAAGAAATAATTTGAGAATTAAAAAGAAGATTGACTTGACACTTGTGAAGGATGAATAATCTCCTTACGTAAATGTTGGTTTGTGTTTGGTGGTGGCATGTTTTGAGGACTAAAAATATAGCATCAGTTCTAATGTTACGATCTTAGCACAAATTGCCACCCTTTAAATAAGAAACTTGAGCCAAAAATGGATTTGGAAGCTGCTTCAGAAGCTGAAGGCTGTCATAATGCTATATGTTATAGAAATGTTGTATTATGGTGCCCAGAGAAAATTTGAGAAAATATAAGTGCAAAATTATTTGCCTTCAAAAGGATTGCAAGGTTTCCTAGGGGAGTATTAACTTTGAGATGCAAATAGTTATCTGCCCATTCATGTTTCTCTAAATACTCAACTTCTCTTGTGTGTTTAGGACCCCCATGATAGCTGGAGGATTATTTGTGATGGACAAATCCTACTTTGAAGAACTAGGGAAGTACGACATGATGATGGATGTTTGGGGTGGAGAAAATCTAGGTATGTATATTGCCTACCTCTAGATGATATTGGAAAGAAGTTATGTCCTTTTACTCACACATTAAGAACTCAATGAAACTGTAGTTAACTGAAAAATTATGAATTTTCTTAATCACTGATTCTGCTATCCTGCCTGGCATGTAGGCTCAATGGGTTTGTTTTATTTTGTACCTTATTGTAGTCTTACAAGGTAGTTATGGTTGAGAAAGCATTTTTGTTGTATGTGGTGTTGTACATTTCTGTTGCAATTTTCAGAATTTGGTGAGAGCACAGGGCTTGGGCGGGAGAGGAAGGAGGGAGAGGAGTTTGGGAACTCATGCTTTTAAGGACATGGGTTCCCCTTTGGCCTAGTAGTTAAATTAAGTTTCAGCAGAGGTGTGTTTTTTTGTCTCTGTGCATTACAGTATTGCAGTAGTCTTTCTTCCTCTCAAGCTAGTATACTTTTTTTTAAAAAAAAAAAATTAAAAACAAATGAGAAATAAGGTTAGGACTCTATAACTACTTTTAACTTCCAGTCTATTGTCACTTGAGTTTCCCAAGGTCTGGGTATTCCTCAGAAGGTTTTTAAATAATATGTTTTAAAAGCCAGTTATAAAGGTTTACAAATGCTTCTGATACACAGTGAAATCCTGAGATATCTTGGATTCAAAAGAATGAGTAAGGATTTTTAACTTTCTGAAATAATGTATGAATTGAGCGTATGCTTAGACTGCAGTAAGACGCTTGATGCAAACAGCCCATTTCTACACTTGGAGACATGGGAGCTGAACATTTAGTACTTAGATAAGGAACTTAAATGGTAGAAGAGATCTATCTGTAAGTCTAGTTTCTGACCTTCCTATGTGATGCTCAAAAATCCTATATATATTCTGAGCAAGCTATTTTGGAGGTTTCTGAGTATCTCCTCATTTTGATGGTACATTTTAAAATTATTTCTATGAATATCACAATTATTTTCATTTTTTAGAAATCCTGGAAACTCTTCAGACAAATTATTATTGCAATATATTCTGTTTGAGACCTTCTTTTGCTGCTAGAGCACTTAAATATTGGATCTGTAAGCAAGTACTTCAGCAGGCCCCCTGAATTCTTTCCGAGAACTTGGCCGCTGTTTTCATACTTTGACAGGACAGGGTGCAAGTAGCAGCTGCTTGCTCAAGGTGAGAGGTCTCTGTGCAATGTGTGGCTCCTCCTGCTCCACTGTTGCCTACCAGCCAGAAGGACCGTAAACCTTGGGGTGCTGCTTTTTCTGCTCCCACTTGAAAATGTGTGAGCAGTCAGGGTAACAGGCAGCTAATGACTTGTGCAGTTAGTCTGGGACAGCTATGAAAATAAAGAATAAAAATCAAATACCCTGTGGTTTAATTGTCATTAAATGAAACATGTGCAAGGTAACAGAAATGTGATAAACAATTTAAAATGTGCCCTGCACCGTTGTATGGCCTGTTTATCCTCAAGCAGATCTGAGACAGGAGGCTTGGTGCTATGTGCAAATATTCTACCAAATGGAAAATTAATCATTCTGCTTGTACTTTATGAAGCTTAACATTTCTCCTTGAAACATGTACAGAACAATGATATATTTTAGTTCACATGTGCATATAGACTCAGCTTCTGCAGTTCCAAGATTAGCTAGATCTCTTTTGCCTACAGTTGAAATTTAAATTGTCTAAGGTACAGCTCTTACTGTGCTGCTGCATGGTACTCCTCAAAAAGAAAAGAGTTCCCGTCTACCGTATTCACTAAGGAAATATTACTACAAGAGCATATCTTTTATTGAGAGGTCTAATCTTATGTATTAAAGCAATGTTTGACTTGCTGCATTTGCCTTTTTGAAATCTGTATTCATTGAAATTCTCAGTATTTTTTCGTCATGGTTTGCTAGTAGTATGGCAAAAACAGTGGCTCTTATAGAGTAAAAGCCTACAGAGAGACTAAGACTTGAGGTTAGTTTGCCTAAAGCCACACTGGCACACGTAAGAATTACTTTGCTTTTTCCTATTTTCTAAAAAAGTACTTACCACTTCCACTTATGTTTTTGATACCTTTGGAGAATAAGTGTGCAAGTTGCCTCTACTTTTGTAAGAATTTTTGGAGAGGGAATTAAGAAAATGGACAAAGAATTAACATATGCAAGAGAAGAAGCTGTGAATTAAGAATGAAATGCAGACACACACACACACCCACACACACAATGCCTTCTGCATTGATTTTTGTTTTTTGTCCACTATCTATCTCACCTACCTAATGGGAAAGTACTTCACTTTTAATAAAATCTCTCCGTCTTTTACTAAGATCTCCTCACTGAGAGCAACATCTCTTATTACTTTGGTAGTGGCTTGGTCTTGAATACATCATTGTTACAGAGAAGTGTCATAAACAGTGCTAAATAATGTAGCAAAATGAAAGGAGAAAACTATGACTACTCTGCTTTCATAACTTGAACAGGATGGGACCAAATTTGGGTTGTGTTTGGTAAAACTTGAAGGTCTTTAAAAGCATAATTTATTCTGGCAGAAATGTAAAAACATTTTTGGTCAATCACCTGTTTAATTGGAAATATTAGCCAGACATTTATTTGAAATAATGATTTTGATTTTTAAGTTCAAAAGAGCATAAAAGTAACAGTGAAGTTGCTGCTTTTAAAGCTTCCTGGAGAGCATGCCGGGTTTAGCTGCTTTACCGATTCCTTTGCTGATTGACTCATGTTCATTCCAGCAGAAAACCAAGACCATAAGGCCAAGACAATACTCAGGTGTTAATATTTTTAGAAGATTGTCTGCCATACTGATCTTGACTATGTGAATGTGCCTAATTCTCTCTCTTGCCATCTTAGCTTGGAGGTGTACTATCCCTAACCTTAGTTTGCAGGAGAGATCACATCACCAACTAGATCTAGAAGAAAATTCCTTCCATTCAGTCCCATACTTTGGTTGTGTAAACAGTCAGCAGCCTGAATCTGTTCAGTGTATCAATCCTGCCTCAAACTTGTCTACTGGGTTATTCCACCTTTAGCTGAGTAACTTGTTATAAGCCAGTTCACTGATTTGTCTAAGTTTATCAGTTCTTGCTTGTCCTTCTGCTAAAGCATTAAAGCCCTGACTTACTGTCCAAGTTACAGCATGGTTTATGAATTTGGAGGATAATGGTAACCTCAGATAAGAGAAGACAGGCAGCTCTGCTTCTATGTTAATGTGACTTTTTATCTTTCTGAGTTTACAGAACAGTAAGGTGGAACACCCAGATGTGCCTTCGTGCTGAACTTTTTCAGCAAACTCATTCATTAATAATTAGCAGTATTAGTCTTCTCTGTAAACAAAATGCTGTCATTTTGTAGTATTCTAACTGAGGTGTTGGTCTTTCCCTGGTGTTCATTGCAGAGATCTCATTCAGAGTCTGGCAGTGTGGTGGCAGCCTCGAAATCATCCCTTGCAGCAGAGTGGGGCACGTGTTCCGCAAGCAGCATCCCTACACATTCCCTGGGGGAAGTGGTACTGTGTTTGCGAGGTAACTTTGCAGGTTTTCAGCTATGTTGTGGGTTTGGGATTTCTTCAAATGATCAGCAGGTGGCAGTGACTTCCCTTTGAGCACCTCTGAGGAGAAACAGTTGCAATGTTATCTAGTATGGTAAAATACCAATTAAAAGGAAAAATAATGACTGATGCCACTGTAGAACCTCAGAGTTGAAAATAGAGGTTCCTTGTTGAGATGTACTGAGTCTGAAAAAGGAGGAAGGTGTTCATGATATCACTTTCCAAAACTTTTTTTTTTTTAAAAAAAAAAGCATTAGTTTCAGAATCATCCTATAAGTCTTCATCCTGAACAGATTCATCATTCACCGAGTTCCAGAATGTACTGAATTATGTATTTGTGTTTACTCTTTGTGTGTGACTAGTATATTTATGATTACATAGACTGATTCTGGCGCTAATACCAGCCTGCTGAAAGCTTCATTCTGTATCGTACATTCTTTTCTTGTGATATGATTACAAATGCTCCTTCTATAGACTTAAACTTTGAGCCTGAGGGTTTAGTTTAATATGCACATGATTTCCGCTGTTGATTCAAAATGTGACCTAAACTGAAATACTGAGCTCGTTCCTCAGTTTTGTCTCTAGCATGAGAATAGCAATTCTGATTGCTGTTCATAGCATTAAGCCTTGTGGATTAAGGGTTTGCATAACTCTCTAATGGACATTTTGGCCAAGACTTTTATCCGAGGTGAATTTCGCTGTAGTAGTTGTGATTTCCCAAATTAGCTGTTATTCCCAGGGAACTGAAGAAGTACCGTAAGTCTTAGCCAAAGGCGTTGAGTGTTACAACTGCAAATCAAATCCTTTATTTATCCTTTAAGGAAGCAAAGCCCAAACACTGTTTGACACCAAGCAACACAAGGGATCCCAGGTGTGACTTAAACTTGGAAGAACGTTCAGAGCAGATATATTTGGAGTCATGATTTACACTTGATTAAGGAAACTCTTTAAAGGTGAACATTTGTTCTGCCAGCAACTTGGTACTAATGAACTGCTTAAATAAGGTGACCATGTTGTTTCTTCCAATAGCTTTTGCAGAGAATTTTCCTTAGTTATCTGGTTCCCCCATCCTTTGAGTTCTGCAGTGAGAATGAAACCCAAATACATTACAGCTCTGTTCCAGTATTTATAGCATGCTAGGAAAGAATTAAGTCTTACCAGTTAGGCTAGATTATATAGGCTTCTGAGACAACTGTTTCAGTTTCACAGTAGGTTTTTAAATGACAGTGTCACAACAAAGATCATATTAATGAAAAATGATGCAAATCTCCTACTGCTCTGCAGCGTTTCTCTTTTGGGCTCTTGCCATGATGCTCCTCTTTCAGTGAAGCTGCAGATATTTAAATACACCTGAGGAGCAAAACTTTAAAAAAGAGTGTTGCTCTGTGTGCGAGAATACAGGATGAATTAGAAATGCATCACACCAGCAGTGGCTGAAGATGCTGCATTCATATTGGGGTTAAACATGCAGATTTGGTTGCAGTGTGGTCAAATCCCTGTTGGGATTTGATTCCCCCAAACATCCTGACAATTACTGCAACATATAGTTTTATATATATATATATATATATATATACATATATATATATAAAGGATACTTGCACCCCATTCTTGCTCTACATTTCTCTGCAGCTGGCTTATTGCCTCTCTCCTTGCTGTCCAGCAGTCCCAAATACTGAAATGCTATTAAAATATTCGTTTCATTGGGATTAGCATTGAGTTGACATAGAAAAGTGGCATGTCACTTAAAAACGGGGTTGACAGGTTGTTGTGTGTTTGAAGGTCCTGTCCTCAGCCAGCTGGTTTGGGTGTCAAACCGGTACAACAGAATGTCTAAGTTACCGACTTTCTCAGAGACAGAGAGAGAACAGCAAACCTAACGTGACACTGCAGGTTTGTAATGGAGATATTGCCTGTTATGTGTGGGGCTGTGGTGCCAGGACACTATAAGCCTCGGTGCTGGGCTTGCAGCCAGGGCTTGCTGGCTCATCCCCATCTGCAGTCGCTTGCCTGTATACCTTGCTCCTGCACACTGTGGGTGAAGTCTCCAGGTTTTTAGTGGACTAGTTGGCACACACTGCCTTTTGGCATCTGAAACCAACGGGTGGCTCAGGATGCCAGGCTGGGAGCCCTGCAGCAGGAGAGGTTTTGTGGGCAGGCGCAGCTCGCGGCTGCCCGGCCTGTTAGGCCGTGTCAGTGTCACACGTGCCCTTCCCTGCTTGAGCAGCAGCAGCTTCCCTGCCTCGGAGCTGGGCAGCCCTGCTGGCCACAGCGCGCCCGGACGAGGTGCCCGCCAGCGTTGGCATTAGCTCTTCCTTGTGGCACCCTGCTCCTCGCTGCCCTGCCTGCCCGGGGCCTTGCTGCCTCAGGCAGCTTCAGCATCTCCACTTTTTCCCTGTTCGTGCTGCACTGTGCCTGAGCTGTTCAGCCCTGAGCATCTCCACACTCGGGTGTGGTGCAGAGCTGTGCCTTGCAAGTGCCTTTGGTGCTAGTGCAGCAGCCTCTGTCCTGCTGCAAGCCCAGCAGGTCTGGGGGCAGCCGCGATGAGCGCTAAGCGAGTCCCAGGGGTGCATGGGCAGCAGCTGGTCGAGGTTCCCACAGGCTGCAAGCGAAGATGAGCAGAACCTCCCCTCAAGTCTGGGCTGAACAGCATTTTGCTTACAGAATTGTGAAGGTTTTCTGTCTGAAGGCTTTTTTCTTGGCCCTTCTCCCCCCCCCCCCCCCCCAGCAAAAGATTGAGGTCTGGTAGATGTTTTTCTTCCCACCTCCTTCCCTCCAAGAAGCCTACAAGAAGGGCTTGTGCACTATGTCAGTCCTTTGAATTAGAAAAGACCGTAATAAGGAAATTACTGCCTGATTGAATTTACTGTGGTTCTGTTAGATTAACTTATTGTCAAATGTGGAATAAGCTTCAGAGCACAGCAGCTCTGAATAAAGTAAGACTTAATTTTCACAGAATCACAGAATGGTTGAGGTTGGAAGGGACCTCTAGAGATCATCTAGTCCAACCCCCTGCTCCAGCAGGGATATCTAGAGCACGGGGCACAGGGCGGCATCCAGGCGGGTTTGGAAAATCTCCAGAGAAGAAGACTCCACAGCCTCCCTGGGCAGCCTGTGCCAGGGCTCTGTCACCCTCACAGTGAAGAAGCTCTTCCTCATATGGAGATGGAACTGCCTGTGTTTCGACTTACACACATTACCCCTTGTCATGTCACTGGCCACCAGTGAGAAGAGCTTGGTCCCTTCCTCCCTCCATCCTCCCCTCAGGTATTGGTGCATGTTGATCAGATCCCCTCTCAATGTTCTGTCTTCCAGGCTAAATAGACCCCGCTCACTTAGGGGTCTATCCATCCTGATATCTATCTATCCTGATAAGATAGATGCCCCAGTCTCTTAATTATCTTTGTTGTTCTATACTGGAACCTCTCTAGAATTTTCTAAACAGAAAATTACAAATGATAGAAGTAAATGTGAGTTTTCTATAGAAGCTACAGCAAGCAAAAATAACTCTTGCAGTGCAAGAGGAATTTTAAAGACATTGATTACAAATATAGTAACATTAGAGATGCTTTTTTTCTCAGAGTTAAGAATTTTGGAGGTTTGTTTTTATTAACCTTTAGAGCAGTATTTAAATCCATCTTTTAGAGTCTCTAAAACGTTTTCTAATATACTGTTTTCCTCTGTTAGTTAAGCTACAGCTTGATTCATAGACTTAAATGCCATGACAACTTATGTCTGTTGGGAACCTCAAAGGTTCACATGGTAGAACTAGATGGAAACTGAAAATGCCAAAGTTAGCATGTCTGTTTTCAGCAAGGTAAAAGGCATTAATAAATATTGCCAACTGTTGAGATTCTGGAGGTTTCCAATTAGCGTTCTTATTTTCCCAGTTAACATTCAGTGGATTTTGTTTGTCTTGAGTTACTCATAAAAGGAAAAAGGAAAGAGCTAAGAATTTCAGAAAGGGTTCTGCAAGACAGTGCGTATTAAATGTGAATATAAGCCTGAAGAAGCTGTGAGTGGGGAGAGGGAATAACTTTCATTCCCAAACTGTTGATTTTGGTCATGTGTCTGCGTAAGGAATATTAACAGGGAATATTCTGCCTAGCTTGAGGCAGCTGATTGTATAGGACTAGGAAGGCTTAAAGTCAAATCAAGAGTAACTGTGGTCGCCTGATTGCAGCTACCGAAAATATAACCTGCTTTGTATGATTGTTCCTAGAAATACACGCAGAGCAGCAGAAGTCTGGATGGATGAGTATAAGAATTTCTATTACGCAGCAGTGCCTTCAGCCAGGAACGTACCTTACGGCAAGTAAGTCACCCCTGCTGCACAGGCCGGCGCCTTCTGAGCTGGTGGCCATTCCAGCTCTCACGCTTATTCACTCTAACATACAGCTCTGTTAAGGAACTTAAGAATTTGTGTGTGTCCGTTAAGCTACGTGAAGTGCAGTAGCCAGACTTAGAAAACTTGATTTATTTATTTTATGCCCTCCAGCATTCAAAGCCGGATGGAACTCAGAAGGAGGCTTAGCTGCAAACCTTTCAAATGGTACCTTGAGACTGTGTATCCAGAGTTACGGTGAGTTTCGGCTGCAGTTGGAGCTGTTTCCCCACCCCAGAAAGCATCAGTTTCCCTTTCCTTAGACATTAACTCTGTATATGTATGCTTATATATAAAATAATAGGTAATAATTATATATTATATATCATGTAGACTGTGCTTTTATATTTTAAACATAATATATATATAATATATAAAAATAAATAAGCATAAAACATAAAATATATAAACTTTGATTTGCAAAACCAATTCATTACAGGCTTTTTTTGCTGGCTTGCTTTTTATTTTGTTAGTTCTGTTCGAAAAATATCACTTACCTCCAAGAAATCCATTTTCTTTTCCAACTAAGCCAACTGCTTGATGCAGTTGCATCCTGTAATTTGGAGAGCAGTGTCCATAGCCCTGAATTTCACCTCTGAGTCTCATGTTAGTCTCCTACACAAGCTAGTTGCTTGGAGGTATGTGCTTTTGCATCTTGTCATCTTCCTTAAAGCCTTTGCTTCACCTGGACACCTGCATAGTTCACTGAGTGGACTGATTTGCAGGATAGTGCAAGTAACTGAAGTCAGCACGTAAGAAAGCTGTGGCTTTTGCTCAGTGATAAACACGTAGCTCCACATTGAACCTCCTACTTTTTTGTATATGTTACTGAATCATAGGGCAATCATCAACCTTTATGCATGTGAAAGCGATGAGGAAATGAGAGGTAATCTTGCTACAGCTACTTAGAAATAAATCAATATTTGCAGAATTTAACCTAATTGTAAAAAGTCATTTACCATTTCAGAATATATCCTGATGAATGAAAAGAACTTCATAAGAGAAAATGATTATTACAGAATCACTTCTTAAATTAATGAACTTTTGTTCAATAACCTGCCAATAAGCATGGCTAACAAACTTGAGCCTACAGACCAGTTAGTCAGTTTTTCCTCTAGTTACTGCTCATCAGAACACTTCAACCCTCCCTTGTTCTGAGTGTACTTTGTGTCAGTCACCCCCTCAGTTACTCGGGTAGCTGCTTGGAGTGCAAAAGCCTCAGCAGTTACTGTCCTAGTGAAGCTTGTCCAGAAGCACAGATACTAAACAGTCCCATGAGCTAGGACGGTAATGCAAAGGAAGCAAGTTACTCTCTATTTTCTAAAAGTGCCAGAGAATGTTTATTTTTGTTTAATTTAACGGAAGGAATGTGGCTTGCTAGCTGTCCTAGAAAATGTACTAAAATAAGCACTGCTTAAATGCACTTTCTTATTCTGTGTCAGTTCTCATGTGCTCAGTTCTGTTGGGTTGAACGTATTCTTATGAAGTCTGAAGTTTTAAAAGGAGCTAGTCTGCCTTTACTCTCGGTTCTGGAATGATAATTTTGATGATGTTGAATGTACTCGCTTTAAATGTTTCCAAACTGTGAATTTCAGTTTTTGTGCAATGGTCTCAAAATAGATACAGCAAAGCATTATTTTTTCTCTGACACCATTTCTACTCGGGAGAAAGAGCCTGGGGTGAATATGAAATGTCAGATTTCTGTCTCAAACTACTTGCCTTTAAAAAAAAAAAAAAAATCTTGCACTAAGCTTACAAGTCTGCTCATATTTGAGCAGTTAATGTCAAATAATTTCTTTCTCTCATTAAAAGATGATTAATTCCCCAAGTAGCAGTCATCAACTACCTTCAACCTCTTATCTTAAAAATAGCTAAGTTAAAGAAAGGAATTTAAAACAAAAGAGAAACTAAATTAAGCAGCTATTTCCCATTTCATTTTTAGGGTACCTGATCATCAAGATATAGCGTTCGGGGCTTTGCAGCAAGGTACCAATTGCCTTGACACGCTGGGCCATTTTGCAGATGGTGTTGTTGGAGTTTATGAATGCCATAACGCTGGGGGAAACCAGGTCTGTATGCCCTTCCCTTTTTCCTTCTCCAAACCATGCGGTATTTAAAAATGTGAAACTTTTAAGCAAGTAGTAAACTTTTAAGCAAGCAAGTAGTATGGACTGGTGACAGAAAGATGACTCTGGGCCAACAGAGCAGTTATCAAAGCAGACTGAGTAACTGCTCCTGAAACATAACTTTGTGTTTTCAGGTTTAGAATCTCTCAGAGCCCAGAGGTTCATTCATTCAGTGTACACCGGATTATTCTCTCTTCCTATTTCTCTTAATATTTAGTTTTATCCTGGAGGTCAGGAATATCCTTCCCAAAAGGTTTACACTTCTTTGGAGAGCTTTCATCCATCAACTAGTGCGGTTTTTTTATTATGCTTTTCCTTCATCCTCTGAAGAAAATATTTGTGTTGGAAATTGGTTCTTTTTTTCTGTATGATCAGCACACCCAGAGGCCACATTGCTGTGGTGCTCTATTAGTCACTTCCAGCATGCAGTAACAGTGGGAAAACCCTGTCTCAAATCCCATGAAAGCTCTTCTAGAAAACAGAGGTTACCAAATGATACCATCTATCCACTAACATCAGAGAGCGTTTCACTAAACCCTTCCTAATTCTGCTCTTAAACTGATCACAGATGTGTCAAATCTGTAAACAACATCTAAATGAGAGCATTAATTATTGGAAAAAATCTAATTAGGCAGTTGTTACTTACAGGCATTGTTAACCAAGTACTTGCATATGTTTCACTGAGTATGTGCTGTCTTGACACTCAGTTCTTCTCAGAAGAAAGTGATCTTTAGTCAAACAAATGTTAAATTAGTGCATCAAATGTATTCCCTGTTAAAATATCTGGCCAATTAAAAATATACCATTGAATGAATAAATTGTATCAAATTTGAGCTCTGATTGTAGATAGAAGGGGAAAACACTTCAATCTAAGAGAACCGTGGAATAAAGAAGCTATTTCAGGAAATGTCATGTCAACTTGAATGGATTGTCATCATACCTCTGAAGTATTCCTAAATCTCTTTAATGATGGAGAAAGGAGGCGTATATCCAGTGAGGCTCTTTCTGTTTGTGAAAGTGCACTCATCTTTTCAAAACACCAGAGTGTTTTCGGAAAAAAGGGTGGACGTCAAAATTGCTTTGGGGCAGACACTTGGGAAGCTTCTAGTAAAGCTTCCCTAGTAAAGCTTCTAGTAAAGCTTCTAGTAAAGCTTCCCACTTGGGAAGCTTCTATTTTCAGCAGGTATAAAAAGTTGTCTTTCCAACAGCCATCCTTGAGTCTGACCCTCTTCTCAGTGAAATCTTGTCTGTGGAAGCAACTCTGAAAAATTAATATAATCTTGTAATGAGCAGTTTCCTAGGAGAGAGAATAAAATAATCTCTCACCTGAGTGCTTGGAAAAGAGGTTTTTCACAAGGAAATGAGCTTAGGTGAAGGATGTTCTGCCTTCTGCCAGTGGTAAAGTAACAAGGTGCTTGGTTTCCATACACATCAAAATAGCCTGTGCTGTTCATAAGCCTGGAGGGTAGGTACTTCTCTCCTAGCCTGTCGTTGCTATATTTTTCCTTAGAAATAGAGGTGGTTAAAAAAAGTGTTTTGGTGAAAAAGTCATTTCTATCATTATACTGCTGTAAAAAATCTGCTATATCTTTTCCATCAGTTTACTGTTTTGAAAAAACACAGTAGAGGGATTTTAATTTGGATGCTCTTGCAAAGGAAAGCTCAAATTCTTTTCACTTATGACCAGGACTGAACTAGACAGAGGCCTTTTTGGCTGGGGACAGAAATCTGCAATATTCTTTTACTGGAAGTACAAGACAGCAAAGAGATGTGGAATATGGCCCAAATATTGTTGGAGGTCATCCAGAAGCCTTACAGGGGGGTCCCATCTGGGACTCAAGGCGATGGGACTTTAGATCTGCAGAAGACAGCACAAACATAGTTAAAGTTTGTGAGATGTTTCTGGAATATTGACACATCCTCACTTTTTAGATTTACAGAGCATCAGCTTGAGAAATTAAACCTTATTTGGGAAGAAATCTTAATTTCCCTGGTGATTAAATGAGCACGATCAGTTGTTTATGGCCATAGACGAAGCTGTGAAAAATTTAAGTAGGAATGAGCAGTGACTCCAGCTTGGGAGAGGAGGATTGGGAATAGACCCTGTTCTTTGGCTCGACCCTGTCTGCTTTACACTGGTGGTTACTGAGAGCACTAGGGGAGCACTAGGTAGCACGAGGGCTGTGTAGAGCCTCTCTTGTGGTGGGGAGGATGTGCTCTCTCTCTGTCTCACTTTGACTCACCCCACCTATTTAGAATTTAAGTGGGAAGGAGATGCTTTTTTCCTACAGTGGATGGGTGAAATATAGTGACTTAAAAAAAACCCAAAAAAACCTAGGTAGTTAGTGTGTCTAAAGAGCTGAAGCAATCCTGGTGTGTTGTTTGATAAGTGTGTAGAGTTAAGGAGATAATGATAAATCTCATGTAGATAGATGCAAGGGGGAAGGTCTTGTCTTGATGTTCCGCTAACTCCGAAGTTCCAATTTGTTGCACTCTTGGCTTTCTCGGATGACCTGGTGTTCACAGTCATTACCAGAACCATCCTGTGGTGATGTGGAATTAACTCAGTGCTGATTTCCATTTACAGCTAGACTTAATTTCTGGTCACCAAAGGGCAGCGTCCGTGCACTCCGTCTCGTACGGTGATGGGCTCTCTTGTAGCTGCCTGTGACAGCAGAGCCTGCCACACGAGAAGCAACTTGGCCTTTAAACGTGCCAGGAGCTGCTGGTGGCTTCTGTTGTGCCTGAGAAGCCACACAGGCTTCTCATGGGAAGGTGAAGATGCGCAAAGCCAGACTTCCCAGATCCTGGTGCTGCTTCTGCCTGGAGGAATCTCAGACAGCAGGCTTTGCCACTTAAACTCTATCAGCACTTAAAGATTTTTGTGAATTATTAAATATAAATCTTAAAGGGCCATTGCAGATGCCCTTCAGTGGCTCTTAATGTTTCTAAAAAATTGCAGATAAATCCTAAAAATATTTGTGCAATTTCTTAATCTTAAAATCATTATCAAAAGTGGCTGTGAGTGGTTCTTGATGACATTGTATGGACTGGAGAGAACTGAGAAGGCAAATAATTTTAACTGTCCTCTGAGATGAATTGCTGGAGGAAAGTTGATCTTTTTATGTGCACATGCTTTTTTAAGTAGCAATGAGCTCCAGTGGAACAGTTAGTGTGGCTCCAGTGGTAGAGCATCACTCAAGGATGATGAGAGGTGTGAAGAGCAACGTGGATCCTGCAGACCAAACTTGAGGGTGAGAGGCGTGGAGAGAGTCTGGACTTCAGGGCCAGATCAGACCTGCTGTAGAATGCTAAGATCAAACAATCTGGACAGTGTTTGAGCAGCCTCTAAAAGTATTGCACAAACAATATCTGCAAACTGGACTTTTTCTTCTCTATTTTGAAAAAAATGCATGTTTAAACATATTTAAAAGAAATTACGTGTTGTAAATCACATATTAACAGAAAATCACAAGAAATTATGTTTTGGATGGAAAGTATCATTTTACCTTTTGCCCTGAAATTTGTCAGTCTTCTCTATTGCTTTCTGATAGTCTCAACTGCAGTAGGAACTATCATTATTTTGGGCCCTGCATTGCATATGCATTATTTAATGTATAGTTAGTTATGAGAGATGCTGCAACCCAAACTTTGGGTGCCTTTACCATGAGAAGTATCCATGATTTAAATGTGAGGACTTGTGTGACTGCCAGCTGTATTAGTGGGAAGCCAGCAGAGGGAGACAGAAGTCCAGCCCAGAGCTCAACTGGGGAACAGGGACCAAATGAATTTTCTGTTTTGAAATGACTTTTATTTGCCTGATCTATGTGGAACAGAAGTGTTCTAGTGCTTATTCTGAGCCAGTCACCGGAGTTTACAGAATCACAGAATGTTCAAGGTTGGAAGGGACCTCTAGAGATCATCTAGTGGCACAGGGCGGCATCCAGGCAGGTTTTGAAGACCTCCAGAAAAGGAGACTCCACAACCTCCCTGGGCAGCCTGTGCCAGGGCTCTGTCACCCTCACAGTGAAAAAGTTCTTCCCCACCTGGAGATGGAACTGCCTGTGTTTCAACTTAGACCCATTTCATCTTGTCCTGTCACTGGCCACCAATGAGAAGAGCTTGGCCCCTTCCTCCTTAGATTCTCGCTTCATGTATTTATACATGTTAATCAGATCTCATCTCAGCCTTCTCTAAGCTGAACAGACCTAACTCACACAGTCTCTCCTCACACGAGAGATGCTCCAGTCCCTTTATCATCTTTGTAGCTCTCCACTGGACTCTCTCCAGCACCTCCATGTCACTCTTGTACTGGGGAGCCCAGAACTGCCCCCAGTGCTCCAGGTGCGGCCTCACCAGAGCTGAGTAGAGAGGCAGGATCCCCTCCCTCGACCTGCTGGCAACGCTCCTCCTGATGCAGGCCAGGATCCCATTGGCCTTCTTGGCCAC